>PVJH01020404.1:0-40777 GCA_004026705.1 Nesogale talazaci | reverse complement strand
TCCGGCTCCGGTGTCATGGCGCGCCCCACGCCCGAAGGCACGCTCGGAGGCACGCACGCCGTTCCCAGTGGAAAACGAGAGCAGTTTGGGAGCCGGTTCTTGAGCGACCCGGCGCGCGTCTTCCAGCACAACGCTTGGTAACGCCCTGCCCCTCCGCCCGCCGCCCCAGGAGCGCTCGAGGAGCCGCTGGCCGCCCGCCGTCCCGCTGCCCCCGCAGGCCCTGGGCGCCCCCGGGCCAGCGACTCCCTGTAGGCCCGCAGCTGTCACCGCGGCTCCTCAGCTGCGCGTTTGATTTCCCCAGGGACAACGTCCAGTGGTCGGAAGAGCAGGCTGCGGCGGCAGAGGAGAAGGTCCGGGAGAACAGTGCCCAGCGAGTGCCCCAGGAGAAGCAAGGTGCGCCCCAGTGCCCTGGATGGCCTCACCGGCGGGCAAAGTGCTGGGCACGCCCTCGCAAGAGCCTTTGTGTCACCGCCATAGCGAGAGGGGGAGCGGATGTGAGCAAGGAAAAGTGTTGTCTGTCCCTGGGAGTCTTGTTATGGATAGAGTGAGTGGTGGGGTGTTTTTTTTTGGGGGGGGGGATGTTTTTTTGTTTTGTTTGTTTTGGGGGGGCATCACTGCCCATTGGTGGTCGTGGGAGCGACCCCGCCTTGCTCCTGAAGAGCTACTGCTGGATTTGAACCGCCAAGCCCGTGGGCCGCTCAACCACTGTGCCACCAGGGCTCCACCAGTGGGGTTTTTTTTTGGAGAGAGGTTTTGGCTTTGCTTTCTAGTGAATGCGTTCTTAGGTCGCTTGGAGTGGGTTTCTATTCATGGCAACCTCGAGACAGAACTGCCCCCATAGGGTTTCCTAGGTTGTGATCTTTATGGAAAGGACCCCAGCCTGCACTGACCAGGGGCGTGGCAGGAACTACCAAATCAGTCGTTCAGATCTTCCACCTGCTTCTCGGAAAGAACGCTGAAGCTGGCCACTTGCAAAGAGATTTACGGCCACCAAAACCCTGTATTGAGTTGCTGTAAGTCAGTACTGATTGATGACCATGGGTCTGGGCACCATGCAGTCATTCTCCCACAGAGCTGCTGAGTGGGTTCGAACCGCCAGTCTCTCAAACTGAGCAGTTTGACCATTGCAACACCTGGGTCTGGACTAGACCGGCATGTGGCTGGTCCGTGTCACCTTGTGGTTACCAGATCATCTTAGAGGATGTTTCTTCTCCATGGTCATACTGCATGAGATGTTGACCCTAGGTTCAAGTGGTGGGATCATGCCTGGGGGATGGTACAGCTTTTCCTTGTGTGATGAGTGTCAGATTTCGCATTCCTTCTAAGGAATGGGTAGGGTTGTGCAGAGGGGAAGGCCCCTTGTCTCCACACTGGGCACTGGACAGTGCCCCCAAGTCTAAAACTAGGCCTGGTTGACTTGATATCCCAAGAAAACTCCAGACTTGGGCTAGAGATTGCAGATTAACTCCCCTGAGCGAGTGCTGTACAACAGCTAAATACTCCAGCTACAAAGTGTTCTTTCTATGTGGTTTAAGAGACTAGATCAAAGCAAGTTTGAGTTTGGGGGGAATTTGAAAATCATATAGCCCAATATCCTCTTTTTACAGTTAAAGACATTTGGACCACAGGACATTAAGTGCTTTGCCCAGAGGTAAGCAGTTAGTAATAGCAACAATGGAACGAAAATCCAACTTCCTCCTCTGTTTTCCTGCCTACCCCATTACTCAAGGCCCCGTATTAACAAAGAGCAGAAAACCAGATTTTGGACTGCCTTTCAAGAGGCATCAGTTCCCCCATTGGTCAGCCCCACTCTCTGATTCATCCCAACTCAGTTCCTCAGACCAGCTGCTGTCGTGTGATAACCAGTGAGCCCACATGAGCAACAGCTGGAGAACCTGCTGGGACATTCAGCAGGTGAAGGAGAATTTTTACCAGCCCTCAGCGGCAAAGGAATTGTTCTCTGTGACCCTGAGAAATAGTTGCAACTCTTGACTGTAGGTAACCAAGCACGTTTTAGCGTAAGGTTGGCATTTTCAGATACTTGAAAGGAATCCCCAGCTGTGGGAGGTGTGCTAATGAGGAGTGAGTTCCCTGCTTGGAGGGTTGAAGCAGAGGTTGGCTGCACTGGGAAGGACAGGAGAGGACGTGTGTGTAACAGTCGGACTTCATAGATAACCCTCAGCAGGATGTCTCACCTCAAGACCTAGGTTTCCTTCAGGACGTTGTCATTTAGAAAGGGGCAGTTGGTGAGGCAAGATGGCCATTGATCGTTGGCCCAAATGAAGCCCTTGACATACAACTCTTAAAATTCTCTTTCCAGTCGATTATGAGCTCAACGCCCACAAGTACTGGAATGACTTCTACAAGACCCACGAAGATGGGTTTTTCAAGAATCGACACTGGCTTTTTACTGAGTTCCCGGAACTGGCACCGAGCCCGAACCAGAATCCCCCGAAGCGCCTGCCCACAGAGGCCCTGGAGTGTGATTGCAGCGAGGACGGACCTGGTTTGGCAGTAGAAGAGCAGCAGACGGGGGCACCGTGTGTGGAGGAGAGTGGAGCCCAGAAGCCCGGTCACCTGGAACTGGGTGCTGCCGAGTTTCCTGGGTCCTCAGCCACCTACAGAATACTCGAGGTGACCTCTCTCGCTGTGGGAGTGACATTAGTGACGCTGCCCTCTGCTGCACGTACGTGTCCCATCGAGGGGCCACATATGTGGCTTCCTGTTGGAAAAGGGGACTAGACTTGGCCTTCGAGTTGACCGGAATCGCCTCCCATGCTAAAGGAGTAAAATGTCCTCAAACTTGACCAGACATTTCGTGGCTGGGCAGACCCCGGTAGAGCAGCAGAGGCACTGTTGCCAGCTCCCACTCTGCTTCAGAAAGTCATAGTGACCGGCCCTTTCGACCAGGGCATGCTCCAGGCCGTCGCTCTTCAATGCACGTCTTAGGAGGAGGGGGAGGGTCAAACTCACCCCACAGGAAGCCCCTTGGGGAGCCTTGTTAGCCTCAGGATGGCGTCCTGTGGGACTGCCACCTCTCATAGCAGCTGTGGGAATTAATCGAGGTAAGGTATGTGAAGTGGCCAAGAACCATGCTGGCCCAGAAAACACTCTTGGGAGAAGTGGTCACGGTCCAATGCTGCTGCACACACACACACACACACACACACACACACAGCCCTGCCATTGGGTTGGGGCTGCTGTGACCTCTGCCTCACTAGTGGTTTCAACCCGCCATTAGAAACCGTTTCCCACTCGTGAGCCATCAAGTAGAGCGTGATAAGAAAGGACTCCAGGGGGCTGAGCCCCGGTGGCGTAGTGGTTGTGCGCGGGACTGCGGCCCACTGGGATGGGGGTTCAATTCCAGCAGTGGGGCTGGGCCTCCTACTCCCACCACTGGAGAGCAGTGATGCCCAAAACAAAAAAGAAAGGGCTCCAGGCCCACCAGCTGGAACTCCCGGGCACTGCCAGGAGCGGAGGCTGTGCTCGTGCCCAGCCCCGTCCGTAAACCAAGCAGGCAGTCCTGTGGCTGCAGGGACTGGGGGCGCGGGAAGCGTGTGAGTAACCAACCATTTTCATGTCTTCTCGCAGGTTGGATGCGGTGTGGGGAACACGGTCTTCCCAATTTTACAAACTAACAAGTAAGTGCGGTGCCAGGCTTCGTTGTGAACGGGCGCGTTGCAGTTGACAGGGAACTTGTCGACTTCTGCAGTGTGCACTTAGGGGACATTTAAGTTGGATGTATAAACACACGTCACACCGTTCTTGAGAAAACGAAATTAAAAGATAATGGCATTTTCCCACTCACTTTTCAAAGAAGCCCCCTCCTCCCAGTCATTCTCCGCCATCAGAAAAATGTGACCTTTAAACCCACATCAATCTTGGAGTTTGCCATGTGACCTTTCTCCAGGTGCTTGGTGTCCCCACTGCAGTCGCCTCTTGGTGACTAGGCTGTCATGGCCTCGGCCTAGAATCGCAGCACTGACATACAGGAAGATTGACTCCTGTCTTCAATTCACTCGTAGAATTGACATCCGGTTCCAAGTCCTCCAGGTTTCTGACAGGTTCATGATCAGTAAGTTAGTCAGCTTGGGTCTAAGTAAGACCTAGCCTCATACATGAAGGCGTTTTACTGGTGGAAACCTGTAAGAATGTGAGGCAAGTTATGGCTTAAAAGACAGGAGATGGTTGTAATTGTCACATGTCCTTGGACCATTAGGTCATTGGCCCTGTCCACAGCAAGTATCAGCTGGAACAAGCATGCGCACTGTGGCCTGAGGGGCCATTTCACGAAGGCCCTGGGGTCTGACTCACCCCACAGATTCCTGTCATTCATTGTGAGGAGTCCACAAGAGGCTTTGACCACCGTGGATCAGTTCCTCATGATCTTGAAACCTCTAGACAAGCGTGTGCCCTTTGTTCAGACGCTCCTGTTTCATTCCTTCAGGAGGAAGTGCTCTTCGGCAGTGCAGCTCCCCGGGTGGGTGGTCTGCCCCAGTGCCCGCAGGCTCAAAGAGAGGCTGCCCCCTGCAGTCGGCCCTGTTTCCTCCAGAGAACGAGCACAGTGTTACGGGTGGTTTGTTCCCTAACCGTCATTTGTACAGTGTCTTCAGGTTTAAAAATGGCATGTTTCGTCATTAAGCACATTCTTTTGATAGTTCCCAGTGTCCATGTGCCAGGACTCGTAGTGGACATTGAGGAAAGCAGAAGATGAGCTTTTGCCTGTCTTCTCTCCCCACCTCCCCCAGCATGTAGGGTTCAGCAGGCCCTGAGAAAGGGCCAAGGAAACCTATAGATGGGTGCTGTGACCTCTGCTCCCTGGGCAGCCACAGTGTAGCAGGGGCGGGGAGGTGGTACAGGGATGTTGACAATGGAGAGAGCCTGGGTCTGCTCTCGAAGACAAGACCCAGGATTCAGATGGGGCCTTAGGCAAGACTTGGTTTGGACAAGCAAGGTGTGTCGGTGGAGAGAGGCGTGTGGTGAGAAAAGGAACTTTAACAAAAATGAAATACGTTGTGCCTAAGAGGTACTGGTTTCTCTGAATGACCCATACCTCATCGTTTGAGCCTTTAAACCCACCTCCACAAGAAAGGGCATCAGCCAGCCCCGCCTGTAAGCTCACCGTCTGCTGTTTTTTCTGCCCATTGCAGTGACCCAGGGCTCTTCGTTTACTGCTGCGATTTTTCTTCAGCAGCTGTGGAGCTGGTCCAGGTAGGCACAGTGACTTCATGTTCCCTGGCTGAAGGAAAAGGGTGCTCGTTGGCTTCTTGCTGTCCTACCGACTGGCTGGAACAGCTGGGGCGGGTGGCAGCGGGCACCGGAGGCTGAGTTGTCACCTGGGGCTCTGGCATAGGGGGTAGGTTTCCTCACCTCTGCAGCAGGTGGGGGACAAGCTGAGTGACATGAAATGATTGTTCCAGTGTGCGTTCTCCGGGATCCACAGATGGGAGGTAACTGAAGAGGGGTGGGCCAATAAAAGGGGTGCACTGGCCGCAGATACCGACTAGGCTGTGGCTCTTTCTGTGTCTGCATGCGTCACTGTAGTCCTGCGGGCCTCTTAGCATCTCTGGTAGAGCACACGGGTGAGGGCCCGGGCGTGGAGACGTCTCGGACAAAACCCAGGCTCTGGGGGGCAGGGCCACAACCCCCCAAAGGTTGACTGCATCAGCCAACCGCACGGTTCATAGTTGAGTTTCATTTAGAGTCTGAAAAGCTTAAGCACAGCGGGTAAGAGACAATTACTGGTCCCCTCCTGCCGGAGCAAAGAAGAAGGGAGAGAGTCAGAGACTACAGGCAGCAGAGGACGAGGGACCCCAGACCTGAAGGCCAGTCGGACAGGGATCACCGGGCGATGAAGAGGTAGAACAAAGAAATGAAATTCGTGGGAAAGACTCTGCGTGCTGGTCC
Source organism: Nesogale talazaci (assembly GCA_004026705.1). NCBI lineage: Eukaryota > Metazoa > Chordata > Mammalia > Afrosoricida > Tenrecidae > Nesogale > Nesogale talazaci. The sequence continues at coordinate 34,870 of PVJH01020404.1, read as the reverse complement.
TCCAGAGAGTGGAGGAATCCCCCGACTTGAGCCTTCAGGTACCCTTCAGGTACCCTTCAGGCTGGGCCCGAGGCGGCCGCCCCCAAATGCCACCTCTCAGCCAGACGATGCCCAGCAGCTCAGAGAGGAAGCTGTTGGACCAAGGTCAAAAGCACGACAGTTGCCCAGATGCAAAGGAGACGATAGAAAACCAAGACAGGGAGCCAGGGTGCACAGAGTGGGAATGGGTGCTGGCTCCCTGAGGGTCGCAGCCAGTGTCCAGAGCACTTTCTGGACAAACTTCCAGATGGGAAATGCATTTGCTCTCAATTTTTATCAAAGACACAATAGAGCTTGGTGGGAGGGGAGTGTTTAATTAAGAACAGAGAGGTAACAATAACACAGACAAAGTGAGGCGGTGGCAGAGTGCACGGCCCAAGGGCAGGAAAGGCACCTGACCATAGGATGGGTGGGCAGGAACCCTAGTGGGTGGAGGCAGAGTTAGGTCTCTGCCCTGGCCTGGCACAGCAGCTAGCGCACAATGTTGTCCCTTTTGTGCCTCCCTCTGTACGGCATTGCTTTCTCAGTTCTGCCCGGTTTTCGTGCTTAACCCCTCACAGGCCCACCCTCCCCCGGGGACAATTGACCTGCTACCAGTGCTTCCAAAACTGGCCGGTTGTCACTGCCCAGTTGGTCACCCCCTTCCCCAATAGCTGTTGGCCACCAAGTCTCATGGTCAGGCTGGGGGAGGGGCAGATACCCTGAGAAGTGTCTGGTTCCTCAGCCGCCCGGCCCAGAACTGGCTGTCGATAACCAAGAGGCCAGTTATGGTACAACTTTATGAAATGTCAGCCTTCCCAGGTTGAGAGTCTTTTTTTTTTTTTTTTAAGGTAACCAGATTTTTATATAAATGATTCTCTGAATTAACCTGGAACTTTTAAAAATCATTTTATGGGGATCCTTTTTTAAGTCACACTTAACAGGTTCTGTCCCCTATGAAATGTCTGCTGCCTCCTGACCGCATTGCTTCCCCGCCATTTTCCAGCCCTGGGGGGTGGCTCCATCCTTGAGCCAGGCAGACAGGCCGGGGCAGGGCCGCTCGAAAGGGAAGGGAAGCAAAGCAGTCAGAAGGGTTCCCTTTAAAAGCCCGCGGTGTCCACTTCCAGTGTATCTCCTGCCTCTCGGCCCCGCCCCACCCCCCAAAGGACAGCAGAACAAAGCATGGCGGGGCCAGGCGTGCCCGTGTGGGACCACGGTGGTTCCTGAAGCTGTGTGGGGAGGTGGGGAGGGGGTGCTCCATGGTTCGGTTACGTGTCAGACCTACGGACTCGTCCCGAGATCACTGAGCGCGCCCGTTTGTGCCTCTTTCCGGCTGTCGCTGCAGATGAATCCAGAGTATGACCCTTCCCGGTGTCTGGCCTTTGTGCACGACCTGTGTGACGAGGAGCAGAGCTACCCGGTGCCCAGCCGCAGTCTCGATGTCATCGTCCTCATATTCGTCCTCTCGGCAATCGTTCCAGACAAGTAAGTTGCAGGTCCCCGAGCCAGTCATGTAAGAAGTGGTGTGTCCCGTCTGCCCCATCGCCGCCCTGAGCTCCACCTTAACCACTTTCTTGAGTTTGTCGGAAGGTCCAACTTCTGCCCCTTCCTGGGATTACCATTCAATCTCCCCAGAGAACGAGGAGGGCTTGTTAATGGGAGGGTGGAGAAATCCCCGGAGAAACAGCCAGGGCAGGCGGTTTCAGGACCGCGGTGCCGCTGCTGGAGAACGCCGTGGCCCGCCCCGCTCGGGGTGAGGTCATGGCGCGCTCTGTGGTGGGGAACCACAGGAAGGCCGCTCCGCGCCATTGGGATTGGAGAAGAAAGAGTCCGCTCTGCCCCCGAAAGGGTCCTGTCCAAACCTCGTCCCCGTGCGACTGCTGGCTCGAGGAAGCCTTCGTCACGGGGATGGTGGTGGAGAGCCGGGGGCTCCATCGGCTGCCGCCAGAGTGCCTCCCTCCTGATGCCAGGTAGGTCAGGGCAGGAGCTTGACACATGCCAGGGCCCGCAAGGTGCCCGGGACCAGAGCCCGGCCTCCCTGCTGTCACCACCATGGACGAGTGACTGAACTTCAGCCCGGGTTTCCTATGGAACTCATCCAGCCATCTAAGGGTCCTTCGAGGGTAAAATGACCGCATCTTCAATGCTATAAATTTTTAAAATCCTGTAGACTGAAACAAAACACCAAGTGTTTCATGATTCCAAACTTAAACATTTACCTTTTTTTAAAGTTTTATTAGCATATAATACACTGAGCCTATAATTCAGTAGTTCAGCCACATCAAGATGAGTGAGGCAATCATCACCACAATCTTTTTTTTTTAACCACAACCTATTTTAAAACGTTTTCTTCTTTCGTGCCCTGCTGCTAGCTAGCTTCTCACTTCCCCGTAGCCTTCCCCTGCCCTACTCCCAAGAAACCACTAATCCAGTTACTATCTCTATACACTGACCCATCCTGGCTTTCGTTAAACATTTAATTTGGAAGTAACATTTCTGGTGAGTTTGTAACTTGCCCATTGTCTTCTCTGGAAGCTGAACTCTGGAGCTTGGGGGGCGCAGAATGAAAGGGTATCCGTAAACAAAGCCCTACGGACTGTACCACCACAGAGATACGCCCTTGAGACTCAATCTTTTTTTTTTGGGGGGGGGGGGCTTCACTGCCTCTGGTGGTCGTGGGCGCTACCCAGCGCTGTTCCTGAGAGCCGCCGCTAGATTTGAACCTTAACCATTTACGCCACCGGGGCTCAGCCCTAGCAAGCTTTCTTAAACGCGCTGGATCCTGCAGCCAGAAGGTAGCAGGTGCTCTGTCCGAGAGCTCCCTGCCTGGGAGTGGGTATGCATGACCATGGTTGGGTATCTCCCCCACCAGCAACTGGGTGTCAGGACTTTCAGCTGGTACGAAGCCAGGGAGCAAATGTGATGTCCTGTCACAGAATTGCCCTCAGCACAGGTTGGGGGCGGGGCGGCAGCGCTGGTCGCAGAGAGTTCTGGCACCTGCTAGGATTGAGTAGTGGCCCTGGGGCAGGACTCTCTGAGAACTCTGGAACAGGTACCCCTAAGGAGATCTAATCCGTGTGCCCTCCCCCCCCAGGATGCAGGGGGCTATCAGCAGACTGAGCCGTCTTCTGAGGCCAGGGGGCATGCTGCTGCTGCGTGACTACGGCCGCTATGACATGGCGCAGCTCCGCTTCCGGAAAGGTATGTGGGTCCCCATCAAGAAATGTCATTACAGGTGGTGGTCTGGAGCGGGAACAGGCTTGGGTGACCTATTGCTTGCAGTCTAGGTCTGAACAACACATTTGAAAAGAAGACAGATGATTGTGTAAATGACCTTGCACGTGGTGTGTTAAAGGGGTCGCTGCTGACCGGGCCGCCCGACAGGACAGTGAAGAATTGCAGCCGTTTGCCAGCAGAAAGCCTGCCTCTCTCCCAAGTGTTGCAAAAGATCCCACACGGGAAGTTGATCCACCACTAAGTGTAGCCAGGATATGCAGGGCCCAGAGTGAGCCTCTGTGGCTGGGCAGGGGGTGGGGGGAGTTGGCACTGCCCAGCATCCCGGAGTCACGAAGCCACCAGCAGACTCTGGGGGGGTGCTGGGGGTGATATCCACGGCAAAGAGGAAACTTTAAAAGGTTTCCATTGAATCATTCCAAGAAAATCTTGCCTGTGCCTGTTACAGATCCTATGTCCCTTGGTGCTCATGCTCTTCAAGTGGCTGGTGGCAAACCGGTCAGGGGCATCAAAAATGGCCAAGGGACACCTCGAATCTGTTCGCAGCAGCACACAGGCAGTGGTCAGTGCAGCAGCGTTGGATAGGATGGATGTCATTTATGTCATTACATTTCACACCAGAAAAGCCATTATTGTCGTCAAACGTGTTGGACAGTTGGTGAGCAGGGAGAATAATGCTGGTGAGAAGCCACTCCTGGTGCCTGCTGCTGGTCCGCCGGAGAAGGGAGGGCAGTTCCCCGCTGCTGGCAGCACCTCCCTGCCCCCTGTCTGCCGCTTCAGTCCACCTCGCCTCCTCGTGGGAAAGACGCCATAGAAATGGAACCAAGTAGGCCGTTACTGCAGGAGAAGGCCCCAGAGTCTGAGCAGTCAGGCTGTGTGACTTCCCCAAGGACCAGTCCAAGGAGGCCTTCCAGCTTTCGACCTAACAGGTTACAACCAGATCCTGTACAAGCCAGTGTCAAGACATGAGGAGGGCCCTGGGCCAGAACCCCACCCACGCCGAGTGCTCCAGTTCCTGGGGAACCCCAAGAGCGGTGAGATGAATGTGAGGGTGCGGGAGTTTGAGCACTTCCTGCCCATGCTGCAGACGGTGGCTAAGAACAGGGACCAGGGCACCTACGCGGACTCTGTCGAGGGCCTTGGGGTGTTGGACAAGGAAGGGAACGGCACCGTCACGGGGGCTAAGATCCGGCACGTCCTCATCACATTGGGCAAGAAGATGACAGGAGGAAGTCGAGAGACTAGTGGCGGGGCACGAGGACAGCAATGGCTGCATCAACTGAAGAGCTGGTCCGGATGGTGCTGGATGGCTGGGGGCAGCCCTTCCCGTGTCCCCAGAGCCCTGTGCCTTTCCCCGTATCAGATGGACTGTATGCAGTCCCAAGGCCTCCTCACTGTCACTGCACCGCTTCCTCTTAGATGATGTTTGCAGCAGCAGTCCCCAAATAAACTTGCTCTCTGTGGGGGATAAAAAAAATGGAACCAAGTCCAGAGCGTGTGCAAGCCATCCCGGGTCCAGCCCACACCCAGAGGAACTCCTGTCGGGTCTTACTAGGCAAAGAGCTCAGTGTACAAATGAGTCTTCCGAACAGAAACCCTCCATGGGGGAGAGACCGACTGCCTCCCTTGGGGCCTGCTGTGTTCCACGTGTGCAGGGCCTGGGCCTTTCTAAGAGACATGCTTGTTCCTGCAAAATGCCAGGCACTCCACAGCGAGCAACTCCAGCTCACCGCCGTCCAGCCTGGACTGGCTCCCACAGTGCCCTGACCCACAGTGCCCTGCAGGGCAGTGCTGGCCTGGCCTGGACAGTCACAGTGGGTTAGAGAACACTCCATGCCTATTTGAGACCCAGGAAACGACTGGGTCCCTCGACCCCGGGAATTTCCCTACCTCAGCGCACATGTGCGTGGTACTGACATTCAAAGAAAGGCGGGGCGTGTTCCTAAGTTTTGACCCTGTCACTCTGCAGGTCAGTGTCTGTCTGAACACTTCTATGTGAGAGGGGACGGCACCCGCGTCTACTTCTTCACACAAGGTATGGGGGCTCCCTGTCAATCCCCCTCTGGTCCCCAACCTTACAAAGGAGCAGTCGTTTCATCAGGCCCAACGCCCTCCTGCCTTCCGTACCCTCACCCCTGCCCCTTGGTCTCCAGTAAGCTTGATTATGTGCCCACCCTTCTCCCTCTCCGTCTTTGTCCTTCTCCCCCTCTCCCACCTGGTCCAACTGGGAAGCTGAGCTGGGGTGAGTGTGTTTTTCTCCAGTTTTAGTGCAACCCTTCTGCTTTCTGGGTCTCTGCTCCCAGACCCCAGCTCTCCTCCCACTCCCACTCCCACACCTGTGGGGCCTCCGTTCTTGGACCACTAGGTCTGACACCTGCCGGGGTGCTTGAGCCAGTTGGAGCTGCCTTGACATTCTGGCGTGCGGGGCTTGGCATGGCATTTTAAGATGGCCTCCATCATAGACCCTTAGAAAGTGCTGTGTTTTGTTTTGGTTTGGTTTGGTTTTTTTTTTTGGGGGGGGGGACAATCACAGTCCTCTGGTGGTGGGAGTAGGAGGCCCAGCCCCACTGCTGGAATTGAACCTCCAACCCAGTGGGCCGCCGTCCCGCGCACAACCACTACGCCACCGGGGCTCAGCCCAATCATAGACCCTTAAAAGCCAAGCATCAACCACAAGGTTCAAGCCCTCTGACTTGCTCAGCCCTTTCACCTTAAAAATTTCTCCTCACCCACTGCCCCCTCCCTCCCCCAGGCAACCAGGCCCACACTCACCACTGCCAAACCACCACATTGGACTCTTGCTGAGCCAGTGACCATGGCCCCTCCGCAGGGGTGGGGGACGGGGGTAGTCAGCAGAGTGATTTTGGGGGGGAACAAGCTGAGCCTCTCTTCCTCACTAGATGAACTGGACACCCTTTTCACCGCGGCCGGCCTGGAGAAAGTTCAGAACCTGGTTGACCGGCGGCTGCAAGTCAACCGGGGGAAACAGCTGACTATGTACCGAGTCTGGATTCAGTGCAAATACCGCAAGCCTCTGCTGTCCAGCACCGGCTGAGACGCCCCAGCTCCTCGGCCATCCACCAGCCTTGATGGCAAACAGACCATGGACTCCAGCAGCCCTCTCGAGCCCAGGGGACTTGACTTTTACCAAGATCCGAACAGTTCAGCTGCTTTTTATACGTGAAGCTCTGTAATGCATCTTTTTTTCAAAGACTATGTCTCCCCATTCTGTACCACTAATTAGACCTTTATCTGTGGGACTCTTAATGTTAGAAAACATCGAGAATTTCCATTTACATTCAATAGAAGTGTATTGTGTACGATAATAAAATTGCTGGAATATTCATTGCGCTACGGTATTTAGGAAGTCACATACTCAGGCTAGGTCAATGCGAAGACGAACAGTTTCAGAACTAACGTAGGAGGATCGTGTGGGAAGAAATGTCCCTATCTATAAAGGTTTTCTTGACTCTCTAAACCCCCTAAAGAGCTTCAAAATAGAGTTTCCTCTGAAGCTGGTGGTCCTGGTCTCCACTTAATCATGGCCATAGACTTTCCTAAGCACACTCCCCCGTAAGTACCTGGTGAATTGAGACCAGATTCTTTGGTACTCTTTTAAAAGCTCTTTTTCGCATGGTGCCCTTAAATGTTTGACACAAAAAGAATTGAGGGGACTTAATTTTAGCTACACTGCGTCACTGTGACCGCCGGTCGTCCCTGTTACACTTTCATGTCCTGCCTTTGTCAGCTGCCACCTTTTTGTTTCTGTTGGTGTGATCTTTATTTTAGCAATTAAGTTTTTGCTACATTTCTGCATTTGGGATTGTCAGCTCACATGTTCGCATAAATGCCGTATTATTTTATTTAAGCGAAGTGCACCGAAACCAAAGTTTCTCATTTTAATAAATGAAAAGCTCAGGAAATGGGAGTCTTTTCTTACCAGGAAAAAGAAAACCTGAAAGGGTGTCTGGCTCCTGTCCCCTTCCACCGGTCCAGATGTCTCCAGAGAAAGAAGCACAGGCCTTTGTAGATGGGCGGCATGGCTGTGGTTCGTCCACAAACCCACCCAGCAGGACCGTGAAAAGGACCAGGTGACTGGTTCCTGTTAGGAACAGCCAAGAGAACCCTGTGGAACAGTGGACCCGGGGCATCGCCGCAGCTAGAACAATCGTAGCCAGAGCAGAGGAGTGTATGTCCGAAGGAGCCCTGGTGGTGCAGTGGTTAGGCCTTGGCCGTTCAAAACCCCCAGCAGCTCCTCGAGAGAAAGACTGGACTGTCTACTCCGTAAATAGTGACAGTCAGCTGAGCCCCGGTGGCGTAGTGGTTGTGCGCGGGACTGCGGCCCACTGGGACGGAGGTTCAATTCCAGCAGTGGGGCTGGGCCTCCTACTCCCACCATCGGAGGGCAGTGATGCCAAAAAAAAAAAAAAATAGTCTCAGAAACCCACGAGTCACTCAGAGTCAGCATCGACTTGACGGCAGTGGGAGAGTGTGAGTGTATGACGTTGGTTTGGTTTGGACTCAGAGTAACCCTACGTGACCACTGCCCCACAGTTTCCAGTGGTTACGTGCTCAACTGCTAACCACAAGATCCAGCGGTTCGAAACCACCAGCTGCTCGTTGGGAGAAAAACGAGGCTTTCGACAGTCTGGCCTCTCGGGTCCCTGTGAGTTGGGATGTGCTCAGTCGCGGTGCATCTGGTTTGGGTCTGCTCTTAGGACTCCGTGGGAGCAGGTCACCTGGTCAGCCTGGCAGGGAGCAGTGAAGAGGCTCAAATTGCTCACCTTCACTAGCAGCCATCAATCAAGCGCACCCCCAGGTCTCTGCTGGACATGGGCGTGTGTGCGCCTGTCGTGTCGGCAATTGGTTCAGGGCTCCGCTGCTAACTGTAAGGTCAGTGGTTTGAGCCTACCAGCCACTCTGCAGGGAGAACTGTGGCGATCTGATTCTGCAAAATTGACAACCTAGGCAGCCCTGTTGTGGGCAGGGCTCTCCGGTAGGGTGGCCAGGCGTCGGAATTTGACTAGCAGGTGATGGGTCTCGTTTTTTGGGTTTTTTTTTTCACCTAGATAAGCTAGAAACTCCCCTCCCCCACTCCAGGGGAACAAACAACAGAAACGTGGGTGAAGGGTGACAGAGTGGTGTCAGAAATAAAAGTAATAACTTTAAATTTATCAAGGCTTAAGGGGGCCTTAGGGGAAAAAAAAGGAACTGATACCAAGGGCTCAAGTAGAAAGAAAATATCTCGAAAAGGATGATGACAATGAATGTACAGATGTGCTTGATACAATTGGTGTTTGGATTGTTACATGAGCCCCCAATAAAATGATTTTTAAAGGGCTGAGCCCCGGTGGCGGCGTGGTTGTGTGCGGGACTGCGGCCCACTGGGACGGAGGTTCAATTCCAGCAGTGGGGCTGGGCCTCCTACTCCCACCGCCGGAGAGCAGTGATGCCCCCCCCAAAAAAATGATTTTTAAAAAGAGATAAACTTGATTACTGAAGAGCCAGGTAGAGTCTGACCAGAAGTCCAAGTGCTGTGCACAGAACAGCTTCTCGCTCTTGTTTTCACACCCTGGACGCAGGGAGATTACAAACTAACTTTGTAGATTGTCCCTCAAATCGCCTTGGTGGCTGTGGCCCCACGCCCACCCCTTCACATGCCCCAGGGGCTGCAGGATTGGAAGGGTCCCACTGGGGATGTTCGCCATGAGGCGTCCCTGGAGGGGAGGCCTGCCCAGCTTCCCCCAAGAAAGGGCCTAGTCTTTCATTGTGCATCAGACGTGCACCTTCCACTTTCAGCATCTGCTGCTGGTCTTTGGCTGGATGATGGCTGGGACGCTCGTGCAACCCTGACTTCCTGATTTCCTCATTCCTTCAACTGTTGGCATTTTGCTGAAAGGAAAAGCCGCCCCTCCTTATTCATTACTTCATGCAGGCGCACAGATTCTGTCTTATTCCATGGTTATCAACTACGACTAGCATCTTCCTGCTCTTAGTGTCCCAGATTTGGCCCGGGGGAGCCCCTTCAAACTGAGGTGTCCCCGTTACTCTCTGAGCGCTTCCAGGCACAAGAGGCACCTGGCTTGCTGCGCTTGCTCCGCTTCGGCTTGACGCGGCAGTCTGGCTCCGTTTGGTGCAGAGGGGCCTGCACGAAGCAGCAAGAGGACGTGGCATGCTCTGATTACTATCGGAGTGCCTGTTCCCAGGCTTTCTGAGTAACTCGAGCTGGGACATCTACGTCCATCCACATGGGCTCATTTACAGCTACATGCTCCACCTCTCCATGAAGACCAATGAGTCCTACAAAGCCCATGCTATTATCTTGCTTTGTTTCTGAATTTGTACTCCCTTTTCCAACAGTGGGGGCGTGGCTCCCACCCTCTTCAAGGTTTTGTTCTCGCTCAATCCTCACATAGATAATCAGCCTTCTCGTACCACCCCAACCCCGTATTTCTTGAATCACATGGATGCCTTTTTCACCACTTGGACTCGGACACCCCATTCCAAGTGACGGTGACCACCTTACACAGATACCCTCCTCACCAGAGTACTGGTCCATGCCCCACAGGGAGACCCCTGCATGGACCCTTATGTTGCCTAGACCCACCTCCTAGGTTTGTAAAGGAAGGGTTAAAAGGAGAATGAGAGAATTCAGCGCTTTGGGCAGCTGAAAATGAACCACTAGCAGGGTGATGTACCGTATATACTCACGTTAGGCAGTTTTTGTGGTAACATTAGGTGCCTCGGCTGATAATCGGGTCGGCTTGTACTCGAGTATATATGGTATTTTTCTTCTGAAGCAAGGCTGACTAAATAATGCGAGGTTTAAATGACCCACTCCGAACCTTCCTTTGGCATCCTTGACGAATTTCACGGCGACAGGAGGGGTTTTTAATCCCATCTTCCTGGCACCTGGCTCAAACTTGGTGCTCCCTGCACTCCCTCCCATCTGCTAATCTCCCTCTGCTCTGCCAGGCCAAGCTGAACTCTGTAAGGGACTTCGCATCGTTTTTCAGCCTTGGTTCCGCTAATGTGGGACAGGGTGATGAGACGTGCTCAAAGTCTATTAAAGTGGCGTTTTGGTGCCACTCCAAAAAGAAACGCATACGGGTTGGACCGCTCGTCTGCCTGGACAGCCTGTCTCGCTGGTCTTGGTGCCAGACAGGTGCCGAGTCGGGCTGGGCAGGAGCTCCGCCGGGTGTGAAACCGCTCCGGAAGTGGTGTGGGTGAGCCGAGCGTGCAGCCGGGGAGCAGGGCTTCTGAAACAGATTACTCTCAGCTAATATTAGCCCGGCTGATGGGAGCCACTCAGGGTTGTCTGAGGCAGGAGAGACAGGTGGGCTGGCACGCTGGGCCCAAGGCCACGTTCCTGCAGGTGGTGGGTGCAGCCCCCGGCGGGGTGATGCCGCCGCCGCTCAGGGCTTTGCATGCACCCTCTGCCCGTGCTGCCAGATTTGTGCTTTGCAACGAACGCCTCTTCAGCCCTTGGAAGAAAAAGAACCATCTAACATCCTTACAGCATGGGACGATCGTAGAGTTGGTTCCTGTCCTGCCTTCACTCGGAGCCCAAATCCACCCTTTGGCTACCAAATTGAGTCTGACTCATAATAGCTCTGCAGGAGACGGTCAAAGCAGGGGGGGGCGGGTAGGTGGGGGGTGTCCAGGGCTCTCTTCCTCCTGTGGATCAGCTGGTGGGTGGGAACCCAGCCCTTTCAGTGAGCAATCCAGTGCTTAACCACTGAGCCACTAGGACTCCTCCCCCTCGCTTAAGGACCGCAGTCATCATGGGGACACCAATGTGCGCCTTCACCAGAAGCGCTCAGACAAACGGCTCCTTTCACTGCTCACAAAGACATCTTCTTCCCCCCCGCGACTGCGGCAGCTGCCTTTCGCAGAGGCGGAGTTTCACTCACTGCTCCGCTTGGCCTGCAGATCATGATTGGGGAACCTTGGCCACAGGGGAGAAGAGTTGGTGGTGGGTTCCCAGGTGAAAGCCCAGGAGAGGGGCATCGGGGCCCGGCGGGCTCATTCTTTCCTTTTCTGTGTCCAAGGTCAGATGTCTGTTGACTGTGGGGTCGAGGGAGCACTGCAAGAAGTTTCTGGACAAATGGCCACACTGCTTCCCCACTGGAGGGACTGGCCAGGCTGCCGTGGCCTGGAGGCTTGCCGGGGATGCTCCCACTGTTGGAGTGGGCCACCGGGGGCCATGCCAACTGACACTCAGACAGTCCCCCCCTGCCTTTCTCTTGGCTTGGATGTCGTCATCAAAATGTGAGTATCGATTGCAAGGAGCAAACACCTGTTGGAGAAACTTCTCCAAGTGCCTGAGCCAGCAGGCAGGAGGAAGACCCAGCTCCCCGCCTGGTGAGCACGGGGCGGAGGGGGGAGGGGGAGGGGGATGTGCATTGTCAGCTCATGAGCAGACCAGCCAAGCCCAGTTTGTTTTGTTTTGTGTGTGTGATCACTGCCCTGGTGGGAGTAGGAGGCCCAACTTTGCTCCTGGAGAGCTGCTGCTGGATTTGAACCATCAACCCTGTGGGCCGCAGTCCCGCACACAACCACTAGGCCATGAGAGCTCAGCCTCGATAGGGGCCCAGTTTTGACAAGAACTGAAGGACCGCTTCCTACTGCAGTGTCCAGAAACAGTGATTCCTGCTGGATGGGGCAAGAAGGCAGAACGGATGACATGGTGGGGGGGTGTCTTATGGACCACCACCACCAATGCCCCCCCTTCCCACTGGACAGAAGGGCAGGAGTCAAAAAGGAGAATGGGGGTGGGCAGGAGGCCTGAAAACTGCGGCACCCAGTCCACCTGCCCGTGTTTGGCTCAGAGATGCACAGTCGGTCTGCTCCCTGGCCCCTGGGTTAGCAGGCAAGCACCAAACTGTCACTGCCACTAGTAGGAAGTGACCCTACCCCAGCCTCTGAGGTTTTATATCTGTGAAATCGGTGTGTGCATTCTCCCTCTGATAGGTGAGGGCGGTGTGTGTATCCCCCCCGCGCACTACGTTTGAGGGTGGGCACTTCCCATGGCCTTACAGGTCGGGGCAGACACCCCAACAGACACCCACCCACGCAAGCATGGTTTCTGTTGTCTCAGCACCTTCCGTTCTTTCTGCTTCATCTTCTGGAATATTGACTCTGAACACCTCCCCCTGAGCTGATGCGGACTCTCAGCAGCCCTGTAGGATGGGAGAATTGCCCCTGTCAGTTTCTGAGACCGGAACTCTTTACAGGAGTAGAGTCCCCTCCCTCCCACCCCCAAGGCCCCTGGTGGTTTCGAACTGCTGACTCTGCAGTTAGCCGCCCAACATGTAGCCACCATGCCACCAGGCCTCCTCCATGAACACTACTAGTACTTTCTTAATCTCGCAACGTTATCCGCAGTTTTAGCTTCAATTCATTTGTAAAGGAAATTCTATATAGTGTAAGTAGGATCAAGGAAACTACAATAAATATAGTGACATGAATAGCATTTTTAAACACAGAGCAGAAAAAGATCGTACGTTCTAGCTGGGCGGCACTGCCTGCTAAAGGCTTCCCCAGTCGGCCTGGAGACACAGCAGCTCACAGGGCAGGGTCCATCGGTTGAGGAGAGGCCAACAACAAGCAGTAAATCTCCTGTCGGTGGCCCCAGAATAGAACAAGCAGGGAGGAGGGGGAAGATGCCCTCTGAAGTGGAGGGGGCAGAGAAAGGCCTCGGGAGCAAGTGGCATCCTGCATGGGTAAGGTAACCAATCGTTTCACTTTTTAACAATTTAACAACATCCCGTGGCATTTTTAAATTAAAATAAATAGTGGGGAAAAATTTAAATAAATAAAATAAAATAAATACAATACTATTTTTGCGTTCTATGAAAATTTTTGTTGCTCCATATAGAGCAAATTTTTATCAAGAATCCACCCACACCCACCCCCGGTCAATGGTGTCCTGCTTAAAATCTGGTCACTTTATGCATGGGACATGGGGCGAGGGGAAGCATTCCAGACAGAAAGGGCAGCCAGGCCTCAGCCCTGAGGGGTGAGCTTGGGGTCCCCCAGGCTTTTCACCTGGCAGCACCACACAGCAGCTCACAGTCCCATGTCTTATGCTCAGAATGAATGTGCCCCAGGGATTATAGAGCCTGAAGGGAATAAGAAGGAGAACCAGTACCTGTTTCCAGGTCTGGGTGTTCCCAGGGACTATAGACTCTGGGGAAACTGTCGCTAGCCCAGCTCACAAGAGTCAGGTGTCTAAACTGGGACTGCTATTCATCTGTGATCTGAAGCGCCTGGGGGGATCTCCCGGATCTCCACAGTCTGAAGATGGGAAATTGGTTAGTGAGAATGCCACCAGGGAGCAGGGTGGCACCCAGAGACGCTCCCATCAAGTCAGCCATGCTGAGGTGCCTGATCCACACCCTCTCACCATGTAGGACCGCTGACTGGCCTGTGTTTAGGCCCCATTCTCTCTTCAAAGTTTGTCATGGCTGGGAGAGAAATGTCAGTCAAAATTCAAAATCACGTGGGCTGTGCCCTGGTGGCGTAGTGGTTGTGCATGGGACTGCGGCCCACTGGGACGGAGGTTCAATTCCAGGAGTGGGGCTGGGCCTCCTACTCCCACCACCGGAGAGCAGTGATGCCAAAAAAAAAAAAAATTCAAAATCATGAAAGACACTAGAATGAGGAGGCTGATGGAGACTGGCAGAACCCTTCAGCCTCTGATTCTCAGACACTCTTCGAAACCAGGAACTGAACGCCCCCTACCCAGGGATTGCCCGGCTGCCAACCAAGACAATGCCCAATAATGCCCCGGCCGAACTGCTTCTCCGAACCATGGACCGGCGCAGACCGGCAGGGCGTCTGTCCCCAAGGGAGAACTCCGAAGTCAAGGGGAGGAGGGAAAGCCAGGCAGGAAGGAGGAGCGTGGAGGGGACGCCTCAGCGCCACAAAAGAGAAGGCCCGAATTACTGAATGGAAAACGAATTGGCCCCGTAAACTGTCACCCAACCCGTGATGAGGGGAGGTGAGGAAACAGCGGCTGGAGAGGAACCGTCCCGGGGCAGAAACCATCACGATCCACTTGGACTTCAACTCTGGTTAATAGCGAAGCCAAGGCCAAGGGCTCAAGGGGAAAGCAAATGTGTTGAGAACAATGCAGGCCACAAACGTACAATGTGCTCGACATGACGGAGGGATGGATAGATGGGTGGATTCTGATGAGAGTTGTACGAGCCCCCAATAAAACGATTCGGTAAAATTTAAAAAAAAAAACATCATTTCACAGACTGCACCCTCACAGGACCTCCCTGTGAGACTTACATGTCAGCCTGCCCATTTGACAGGTGAAGGAATCTGACATTGAAGGAGGTGCACGGCTGCCAGGGTCACACGACCATCGTCCATTCTCAAGTGACTGTGGTTTTTAGGGTCCTGTGTGTTCGGTCTGACCGATAGCAGCATCAGCAGAACACAAGCCTGCCCGCACCAGTGCCATCCTCTGCCTGGACCCACTGCTGCAGCCACGGTGCCAGCCAATCTCCTGGAAGGTCTTCCTCTCCTCCGCTGCCCCTTTACTGCCCCTCACATGATGGCCTTCGCCGGGGACTGGTCTCGCCTGACAACGTGTCCAAAGCGTGTAAGACAAAGTCTGGCCAGCCCTGCCTTTAAAGAGCACTGGCATTAAGGAGATTAGGGGATTAAGGAGATTGGACTGAACTGGTGCCTGATGTGATCGAGGAGGTTGAACCCTCTCCCCCCAAGCCCCAGCCACTGGGCCTGGTCCCTGGGAAACCGTCGCTCCAACTCAGATGGAAACCCCGCTGCTGGAGGGTGGTGAGAGTAGGGGGGCTATGGCGCACGGGGAAAGTGAAGGCCAAATTTCCCAAAGAAAAAACCACCGCAACTATCAAAAACTAACAGAACAGGGGCTGAGCCCCGGTGGCGTAGTGGTTGTGCGCAGGACTGCGGCCCACTGGGATGGAGGTTCAATTCCAGCTCCACAGGAGCAAAGGCTGGGCCTCCTACTCCCACCACCAGAGGGCAGTGATGCCTAAAAAACTTTAAAAAAACCCAAAAACTAACAGAGCTATGGGAAGCCCATGAACTCGGCTACATAAGTGTGCTTGTTTTGAAACAGTGTCAAACTGGCCATTTTTTTTTCTTTTTCTTTTTCTTTTTTTTGGCATCACTGCTCTCCGGTGGTGGGAGTAGGAGGCCCAGCCCCACTGCTGGAATTGAACCTCCGTCCCAGTGGGCCGCAGTCCCGCGCACAACCACTACGTCACCGGGCTCAGCCCACTGGCAATGTTTTTAATCAAGATAGAACCATGTTCAGTTCACCACTTGAACTAGACCAGCTGAGTTTGGCTGATGTGTATGTAGTTATATGTATGTATGTGTCTATGTCTGTGTGTGGGGGGGTGCACGTGTGTTTGTATGTGAGTATGTGTAGGGATGTGCAGGTGAGATGTGATGATGAAGAGATGCCTGGACCTTGGACCCACATCTTCTCAAGTGTCTTGGGTCTCCCAGCATGCACCGGTGCTTTCAGACAGGGCTGCTTTGGGTCTCATGCTGTGCCTTCACCGTCTTGAAATTCATTATCCCTGGGGCCTTACCTTTTCATTTTGTGCTATCTCAACTTCCTCCTGCCTTCCCTCACTTCCTCCGCCTTATTCTTTGGTCCCGTCTTCCTCCTTTTTTAGGGAAATGCTGTCTTCTCTCAGCTATTGTCCCCTACCTCAAGGAGCCCTCATGGCATAGAGGTTACTCACTGGGCTGCCAACATCAAGGTCAGCTGTTCAAAACCACCTGTGGGAGAAAGATGGGGCTTTCTACTCCCTTAAGGAGTTTCCCCTCCAGAAATTCCCATTGGGGTAGTTCTAGTCTGTCCCATAAGATCACCGAGTAAGAATTGACTCATTGACCTTGAGTTTTTTGAGTTTAAAGGCCAGAAAGACAGGCTCATCTGAAACCTTCTCCGGACCTGAGACCTGAGTCCCTGCCCGTCTCAGCACGCTTGCCGCAGGCAGCCGTCCAGCCCTCGGGCACTGTAAGCCCCTGCCCCTGGCCTTGCTCTGCCTGCCTTGGGGGCCCATATCCCATTTTCCCTCAGTCCATCCGTCTTCTGCAGGTCACAGCTCCTGTGTCACCCTCTCAAGACCCAGACCGAACTCTCCTGGCCAACAGCATCCTCCCTCCCCAAACCGATGCCCCTGGGTAGTCAGGCTCACGGAGGGAATTGAATCTTGGTATTTCTAACAAACCAAAGGCAGGGTCCCACTGTAAATGTGATTGTAAAGGGACGTGATTCCATGGGAAACGCACACAATGAGTGAGCGAGGCCAGCGAGCCTGATGTCAGTTTGGTGAAGGACACCTGTCTCCAGCCCGTGGGCCCAGCCTGAGGCAGTGGGTGTCTGGTGGGTGGCCAGCTAGGGGACCGTGGATCCAGAGTTCTGCCTGGGCTTGGCCGGAGTGCCCGTGCAGATCCAGTTGTACGTGTGGTCAGCTTCAGACCAGAAGCTCTGACCAGTTTGGACCATGCACTGGACTTTCACCTCCAGCCAGCTTCCCAAATGTACTGGGTTTACTGTCCCTTTGTTGGGGGCGGGGGAGTAGATGTACCACCTCTCCCCCTAAATGAAAAGCATTTATACTAAAGCCCATAAGCCAGGATAAAGTGCAGGTATCTGCTTTTGCAACCACTCTAGATCTTTTTAGCGTCCCCAAGAACTTAAAAGAAGTCATGTATTGGACACACGTGTTTACATGTTAAGAGTACAGGTGGCCACTTTGAGGGCTGAGAGACACCTGACATACACCATGGTGTCCTCAGTCGCCTCCTGAGTGTGAAATCTGGATGATGGATATGGAAGACCAAGACTTCAGAAGAATGGATGCATTGGAATTCTGATGTTGGCAAAGAATAAGAAAAATTACCATGGATTGCCAGAGGAACCCCTCAATTGTCCACTTTGGGCAATACCAGGGAGTCAAAGGTCAAAGGCGCTCCTGTTAGTCCCTGTGAGTGCTTGCGTCCCATGTCTATGTTCTCCTCTCTAGAGCAAGCGTCCTCGTTCAACTGTGTTGAGTGGGGAAAGGAGAGAAGAGGAGCTGATTCCAAGGCCTCATGAGAAAGTAAATATTCAGAAAATGATGGCAATGGATGTCTAAATATGCTGAATACAATTGATGTATGGATTGTTATAACAACTGTAAGAGCTCCCAATAAAATGATCTTTTAATATAAAGAAAGAAATAAAGCATGGCAAGCGTCTTGCTCTGGACACATGCCCTCAGAACCTGGGCACAGCGTACCCTGGAGTCATACCACATCATACAGCCAGCTGTCTCTTCACCAGTCTCGGGCCCGGAGGGGTGGGGAACTGCCCACGTGATCCTGACCCAGAGACCCTACAGAACAGTCTGCCAGCCGGCTGTGGCTGGTATCCTTGGGCGCCCTCAGTCGATTCTGACACCTAGTGGCCTTCCACATGACAGAAGCAAACATGGCCCAGTCCTGCACCATCGTCATCCTGGTGATTCCAGGGTCTGAACCCCCTGTGGCAGCCACCGCTTCCATCCATCTTGTCCCAGGCCTTCCTCTGTTCTGCTGCCCTTCTGCTTCTTCATGCATGAGGTCCTTCTCCAGGGCTGGTGCCTCCTGACAATACATCTGAAGGATGAAAGATGAAGTCCTCCCATCTTTGCCTCTGAGGAACATTCTGGCTGTACTTCTTCCAAAACAGATTGTTTTGTTCTTTTGGTAGTCCATCAAGAAAACAAACTCTTGGGTGTGGGGGTTAGAGAGGGGGGAAGTAGGGGAAATTTTTAAAAAAAGAAAAAGCAGGGCTGAGCCCCGGTGGCATAGTGGTTGTGCACAGGACTGCGGCCCACCAGGATGGAGGTTTGATTCCAGCTCCACGGAGCAAAGGCTGGGCCTCCTACTCCCACCACCTGAGGGCAGTGATGCCCCCCCCCCAAAAAAAAAAAAGAAAGAAAAAGCAGGGGCTGAGCCCCGGTGGCATAGTGGTTGTGCACAGGACTGCGGCCCACTGGGATGGAGGTTCAATTCCAGCTTCACAGAGACAAAGGCTGGGCCTCCTACTCCCTCCACCAGAGGACAGTGATGCCCTAAAAAAAAAAGCAAACCCACTGCCAATGAATCAGTACTAACTCATACTGACCCTATAGGATAGGGTAGGCCTGCCCCTGTGGATTTCCAAGGCTGTTAACTACTTACGGGAGTAGAAAGTCCAATTTTCCTCCCAAGGAGAAGACTGGCGGTTTTGAACTCCTGACCTTACAGATAACAGCGCAAGTCTTTTTTTTCCCTATAATTTTATTGGAGGCTCTTATAGCTCTTATAACATTCCACACATCATTTGTATCAAGCATATTTGTACATATGTTGCCAACTTCATTTCCAAATAGTTTCTACTTGAGCCCTCGGTGTAAGCTCCTCTTCCCCCCTCCTTTTTTTTTTTAATATAAATCATTTTACTGGGGGCTCATATAACTCCCATCATGATCCATCCATACATCCATCGATTGTATGCAGACCACATTTGCACACTTGTAGCCATCATCACTCAGCAGCCCAACTGGAAACCACTGTGCCTCCAGGGCCCCTTTGGCAGTTAAGAGTACTTTCGCTCTTCTTTACCAGTACCACACTTCAGAAGCATCCACTCTTCTTTGGTACCCCCTGCTCAAGGTCCAGCTCTCACCATGGCTTGGGTCAGGCACACCTACATCTCCCATGTAACATCCTTGCTTTCCACACCTGAACGATGACTTCTCCAGCTGCGTTACCCAATGCAGTGCATCACTTCATCTCTTGGCTGCTCCTGCCATCAGAGCGGATTGTAGGGCCAAGCAAGAGGAAGTCCTTGACGGTTTCAATCTGTTCTCCCTTTGTCATGATTCAGTTGTGAGATGCTGGTTTTCTTGACGCTGAATTGCAATTCATGCTGGAGGCTGCAACCCTTGATCTTTATCAGCAAGCGTTTCACACTCTCTGGGGTTTCCTAAACTAGGCCTGCCCTGTCTGTCTCCCTCGGAATCGCTGGTGGGCTTGAACCCCCGACCCTTGGTTTTCAGCTTAACACAACCCTTGTGCCACCAGGCTCCTCTCGCTACCTTTTTAAAAATCTGCTTGTTTATTTGATTATTTTTTTATTTTTTAGGCATCATTGCCCTCAGGTGGTGGGAGTAGGAGGCCCAGCCTTTGCTCCTGTGGAGCTGGAATTGAACCTGCATCCCAGTGGGCCGCAGTCCCGCGCACAACCACTACGCCACCGGGGCTCAGCCCTCCTCCTGAATCTTGAAGCACCACCTTCAACCTCCACTTCTACCCAGTCTGTGAACCAGGATCTCGCTTGAGCTTTAAGCTCGGGTTATTGTTCGTTGCTGGCCCGCTGACTGCAACTGGCAAGGTCACAGTTGCAGAGTAGAAGGCTTCCCGAGGGGTTGCCAGCCTAAGACCTGGTGGACACTGGGCTTGTTTTCAGAGGCACCTCTGTTGCATATATATATATATATATATATATATATATATATATATATATATAGATCTACAAATCTTCAAGCTCATAACCGTTTGCACCTGGGATTCCAAGCCTCAAATTCATTTGCCCCAATACTTCCTAGATAGCATTGCCCGCAGGAGTATGCTTGGGAACCTCAGTCTCCATTTGTTCTCTGGATCATCTGGGCCAAGCAACTGAGTTCCTCCGATTCTCCAGGGTCTCGACTGTAAGCAGGGCCTAAATAAGCGTGTACCCATACCCCGGTGGCCTCCGCATCAAACGCACTGCCTTGGGTTAGACTCCGAGCCATCGGGAGCCTGTAGGACCAGAGTAGAATTGCCCCCAGGGGTGGCCACGCCCAACGCTTCAACCACTGAGCCACTAGGCTCCTTCCATTGTTCCCATTGGCCATAAGGCAACCCTCACTGTCCGCAGTCAGCTTGGAGTGGTAACCTCTGTGGCCTCAGCTGCTTTTACATGACCCAGGTGACTAAGACACATCTCTCTCCCTGCACATTGGGCATTTTGCATATCTCAAGATTCATTGTGACGAGTCCTTAGGGGTTTTTGCTGGGAGAGAATAACATTTTATGGAGTGACCCTTGATGAAATTTAGGATGGATAGCACTAATTGCCATCTTCTGCTTGGTTTCCAGGAGCAGTGAATTGGCCGGAGGACCGCCAGACTCTCAAGGAATAGCAGCGTTTAGCCTGCAGTCAAGGCCGCCTTTTGTTCAAGGGCCATACACACCAGGGTTGTGCTTCTGCATTCTGACTCAGCAGAGCAGAACTGCTCAGGCTTTTTAAGCTGCAACTTTTTTTAAAAAATCATTTTATTGAGGGCTCTTACAGCTCCATCCATCCACGGTGTCAAGCACATGTGTACATGTCTGGATGGGGCAGATCCCCAGATCTTTGCTCTCTCAGAGCCGCTACACAGAGAGCCGTTTCCAAGGCAGTGACTCCTCAAAGGAGCAGAGGGCCTCACCTCTCTCCCACGGATTCAAACCACTCACCTTTCCATTAGCGGTTGTGCACTTTATCCACTGTGCCACCAGGGCCCCTTGACAAAGAAATAGGCAAGTTGATACTTGTTGCTATGATAAAACGTGTGTGCGTGTGACCAAGGTTCCAACCAGCCTGCCTATGGTGAAATGACACAGAAAAATAGGAACTTGATTCAGATGAATATCCTTTCCTCCTGTACAACAATGAGTTTTCCCTTCTTGTTATGTACTCAGTTTGAAAGTTTGAATTGTTTTTGACATTAGAAATACATGATTTCAGGCTGAGGCCCGGTGGCATAGTGGTTGTGCGCGGGACTGCGGCCCACTGGGATGCAGGTTCAATTCCAGCTCCCAGGAGCACAGGCTGGGCCTCCTACTCCCACCACCAGAGGGCAGTAATCCCCACCCTCAAAAAAAAACTAATAAATTAAAAAAAATAAAAAAAGAAAGAAAGACTATAAAACCCTGACACTCGTCCTTCATAAAAACTCCCTTGGGTCACACGACGGGAATTCTTTCCATATTGGAATCAAAGAACCGGGGTTCAAACCTCGGGTATGGAAACCCGACACGGCCTGCGGCGGGATGTGGAGGCGGCGGAGTGGGGTGAACAGTCCAGCGCCGCCTCCCGTCCTCGGTCCTTCCCATGGGCCGAAGGACTAAGGGGCCTGCGCGCAGCCTTAGTTCTACCCTGGGGCCCCGCCCTCTAGCCACAGGTGATTGGACAGGGCCGAGCACGTGGCACAAGCTAAGCCAATCGCAGTTCTTGAACGGGCAACGGCTTTCTCCGTGTGAACTCTGCAGTTATTTTCTACCAGGGAGACTATGGAGGCGGAGTCCGCTGTGTGAGGCCCCGAACCAGAGCACTGGGGCAGTTCAAACAAAAGCCCCCCGGGTGCAAAAATTTGGCATTCAAGGGGTTAAAGGGCAGGTGTAGTAGAGGCCTGAAAAAAAATTGTCACAGAGAAATAGGGTGAGACCTCCAGGGCTTTGAAAGCCATGCTGCAGACCTGGTATAGTTCGACTTCCAGGGGGAAGCTGCTGTCGGGTTTTCAGTGACCGGCTTTATACTTAACAAAGGCAAAACCCCAAAAAGCTCTCATGCTGGTGACTGTCAGGTAGGGGTGTGAGAGAGCAGAGAGCAGTGTGGAGGTGGTGAATCAGTACCTGCGAGGGAGAGGGAGAGAGAGAAACCCGAAGCATTTTGACAGGCCTCACTGATGGAGGGGGCTGGACAGGGCCGGGGGAGCTCAAGAATCCATGGTCAGGATTGGAATCGGGCCTGGGACGGATGGTGGGTGGTTCCTGAGATGGAGAAGACAGGAAGATGGGGGGGAGTCGCTTCGATGAACCCAGGGAAAATGGAGACGTCAGGAAGGCAATGGGAATGGGAACGTCTGTTGAGATGAGGGAGGCCCGGGCTGGACGGCTCTGGATATCAGGACTGTAGATGCCATCAGCACACAGCTGCTAGCTGTCGCCATCAGCCCAGGTGAGAGCAAAGGCCACTGGTAAGCTCCAGAGGAGAAGGTCTCGCACCAATGTAGGGTCCCCGACATCCAGGAGACTCCGAGGGAAAGGAGCCTTAAACGGACAACAGAGTCACCCAGGAGCCCAGTGTGTCCGGCGGCTGAGCTCCTTCGCGGGGGGTGGGGGGGTGGAAGCAGAGGGTCCTTCAGATCTGGTCACTGGCGTTACTGATGACCTTGAGGGGAACAATCCGGTCAGGAAGTCATAGTGGGGTGGACCAGTGTGACAAACACTGCCCCGGGGTTATCCATTGGGCTGTGATTCCCAAGGTCAGCAGGTCAAAACCACTAGCTCTGCGGGAGGGAGACAGGGCTTTCCACGCCCATTGAGACAAAGAGGGGCAGTTCAGTCCTACCGGTCGCTCCCAGCTGGCATTGACTCGGTGGCAGTGAGTGGGTTTGGCTTGGGGCGAGACACCAAAATCCCCACTGTCTCATCCTGATTGGGAAGCTGGATTAAAGATAGCTGCAGAGGTCATTTGGGGGACAGCTGGGGAAATCGGAACTTGGGCTTTATATTCGACATCACTGTGTGGATGTTCAATAGCGTGTGTGACCTAGGGCTATACAAAAGTGTATCACCCCTGGGCTGAGCCCCGGTGGCATCGTGGTTGTGCGCGGGACTGCGGCCCACTGGGACGGAGGTTCGATTCCAGCAGTGGGGCTGGGCCTCCTCCTCCCACCACCGGAGAGCAGTGATCCCCCCCCCCAAAAAAAAAGTGGATCACCCCTAATAGGGGTGAGACAGCAGAATGCTGCAGCTCTCCAGATTCAGCAACAACAAACTTGTTTTTCAGACGAGGGGGCTTCAGAAAGTTCACAGGAAAACCCCACTCTTTCTCTTCTATTTTCCCGTGACCTTTTTGAAGCTCCCCCGCCTCCATCCTTGCAGAGAGATAAGAGAGAGTAAGCAGATGTGGCAAGATGTTCCCTGGAAAGTCTAGGCCAAGGGCATTTGTTTTATTTTTTTTTTCAACTTTCCTGTGGGCTTTCTTTTTTCCTAATCAAACAAGTCTGAGGGAAAGACCATCAATGGGACAAAGCAGGCGTGTCTGGAGTGGGAAGCGGAGAAATGCTGTCCTAGTGGGAAGGGGACGGGAGCGCCGAGAGAGGTCTGTGCATTCATACAACGAGGGGGGCTGGGCATGTTCCCGAGGAACACGAGTTGGGTGGTGTAAGAAGGAGGTGAGAGGTGCAGGGCAGAGTCCCCACAAGACAGCACAGGCCCCAGCGGGGAGCCGGCCTTTGGACCCAGGGGCACTGCCTGGCCACCTTTCAGGCCTGTGACTGGGTGGTGGGCAGCCCTGTCTGAGCAGGATCTGCTCTAGCAGGATCTGAACGTCAGCTGACAGCGCGGGGAGAGGTGGTGGGAGGCTCCAGGGGAGAAGAGCCAGGTGATGGCAGCTTGGCCAAAAGCCAAACTCGCTTGCAAACGCTGACTCACGGCGACCCTCTTTCTCAGAAAGCCCAGCTTTCTCCTGCCAAGCGGCGGGTGGCCTCAAACTGCTGAAAATTCGGATCACGGCCCCTGTGTGTAACCACGACACCGCCAGGGCTCCCCGGGGGAAGCACAGCTGGTGGGATTTACTGTTGAAGATCTGAATGGAGAGCATGAATTGCCTTAGGGGAGGAGCTGAAGGGAGGAGCCTTGTCCTCACTCCAGTTCCCACTCCCTTAGCGCCCCACCCCCCATAGACTCGGTCTCCTCATGTGTGACCTGCAGGACTTGAGCTTCAAAGGGCCCAGAACACTCTGCACCTGTACCCCTTCCCCCCCCCCCCCCCTGCAGGGCCCCTGTACAGACTGAGGCAGGGCCTAAGGTTGTAGGAGAGGTTTAGGGAAAAAGGAGGGCTAGGGAAAAGCAGACCCACTTGCTTAAGAGATTCCCCATTGAGGGTTAAAACCCATGGAAGCACGGAGATACTTGAAAGGCAAGCTGCTTTCCTGCTTGGGGCACCGTGTAGGAGCGGGGGCTCGGGCTCCATGGTGGCCTCACTGGGTCAGCACAAGGCGAGGCTCCTTTGATTGTAATTCTCTCCCGCTGAAGTTCACATCACACAGTGTGAAACGAAACAGCACGTTAATGTGATTAACGCTGAATAAACCTCTCTCTCTCTCTCTCTCTGTGTGTGTGTGTGTGTGTGAACAAATATAGCACGAAGTGGGTTCCGGAATTTTAAAATATCTATTATTAAAGACAGCCCGCAGGGCCTGCAGTGGCATCTGATGACAAGTCATAGCCGCTGCTGTAATCTAATATTGCCACAGTCCTTTCCACAGGCGAAGGGCGTTTGCAGAGCCTGCACCCCTGCCCTTCCAGGGCCCCTCCGGGGGAATTGGCACCCAGACCCCATTTTATAGATGAAGAAACTCAAAGGGCTCATATCATGGAGGGCAGGGACCATGTGAGTCATCCTGCAGCCCTAGTGACTGGCACAGTGCCAGGGAGGGGGGCAGGGGACAGGAAAGAGGTGGGGGTGGGGGAGCAGCTCTAGGAGCCAGGAATGTTACCCTGTAGCAACCACTTCCGGAGGGCTCCCGGAGCCCCAGACCTTCCCAGTCTGGAGAACAGCCCCAGGAGGTGGGTATTGAAAACCATTGCCTTAGAGGCATAGCCACCCTAAAGACCGGGGAAGCATTGCCCCATGGAATCTCTAAGGAGGAGCCCTGGTGGTGTAGTGGGTTACAGCAAGGTCACCAGTTTGAATCCACCGGTCGCTCCACAGGAATAAGATGAGGCTATCTACTTATGTGGACAAGATTTCAAGTCTTAAAAAAAAAAAAGAGTGAAAGTCTCAGAAAGCCACAGGGAAGGTTTACTCTGTCCTCTGGGGTCATGACGGGTCAGAATCGACGGGATGGCAAAGGGTTTTTTTTTTCCCTTTGAGAATCTGTACGGAAGCAAACTGCCACATCTCCCAAAGAGCTGGGCGCTCTGAACTGCCCGACTGCCCACGAGGTGGTCAGACCCCCCGGGGGTCAGTCTCACTCAGCTCGAAAGGAAACTGAGGGCAGGTGGGTTAAATCACACCCCCCATCAGCCACCTCAAGCCCAATCTCATGTTTGAACTCATGCTCGTGCTCTGACTAGACTCCCTCCTGAGGTCCACGTCACAGCCACACAGGCGAGAAACGTTGGTTCAGCTGGCGAATGTCTGAATGCATTTTGGAGCCCGGGTGGCATCGTGGGTTATGAGTTGGGTTGCTGACCTCAAGGACAACGAAGGTCAACAGTTCAAACTCACTGGCCACTCCCAGGGAGAAAGAAGCAGCGTTCTTCTCCGGGGAAAGTCACAGTCCCCAAAAGACAGAGGGACTGTGGTACTCTACCCTGTAGGGTCTTTCACAGTCAGTATTGCCTGCATGGCAGTTGAATTCAGTTTGGGTTTTGATAGTAAAAGTAAAAAGACAAGACCTGGGGGCTGAGCCCTCATGGCATAATGGTTGAGTGTGGGACTGCAGCCCACGGGCTTGGTGGTTCAAACCCAGCGGCAGCTCTCAGGAGCAGCACTGGGTAGCTCCCACGACCACCAGAGGACAGTGATGCCCAAAAAACAAAAACAACAAAAAAGAAAAAAACCTGTGGGCTGGAGGGGTGATGCCATCCTGGGAGTCTTGGGGCCGCCTCACACCCCAACACCAGTAAGTGCACCTCCCCTGCCCCCCCCAATGTCAATCAGCTGATGGACGCTGAATGAATGAATGAATGAATGAATGAATATGTAAATTCCTAACTGGTGGTCTTTTCCTCTTCAAACTGAAGAATTCCCCCAGAGCTCAACTGAGGTTCCAACTCCTTAAGCCAAAATAACAAAACATTAGAGAATCCCAGGCCGTGCTCGAGACCTAGCTCTTCCGGTGCCAAGGTCAGAGGTCAGCTTTGACTGTTGTCCTCCCTTCATGTGGCAAAGCCTGGAACTTAAAGTTCATTGACACATAAAGCTGATTGGCAGGCAGGGGTGACAGGTGGCAGGGACAGGGAAAATCAGAAAGAGCTCCGGGCCGCTCCCAAACCAAGTCTTGCTCTGCTGGCCTCCCTCCCGGGTGTGGGGTCAGTCCACTGGACACCAAGATCAGACGGGCAGCAAATGTCCTCAAGACCTGTACCACCTCCACTGAGCCTGTCCGAACAGGGGAGTTCTCTCTTCTGGTTTGTTCATTTCTAAAGAAAGGGTGGCATGAGTGGTTAATAGAGATGGTCAAAGCATTCCTGTCGACGATGGCTCCTTCAGAGAAAACTTCTGGCCAGGCCTCCCGAAACTGCTGTCTGTCCCCGGCCCAAGCAGAGAAGCAAGAAAGATGCTGAGTCACAAACCTCTCTCTCCTTACACCATGTTCTAGGGATCAAACCTAGGAGGTAGGTGGAAGGAATATTCCAGAAGAGGGAGGTGGACTCGCAAGCTGTTGTGGCTTCTGTCACCCAAGATGGGAAAAGGACTCAGATCTCAGGAACCAAGCATGTTTGGCTGATTTAGGAAAAGCATCCAGACTGCTGATCATTTAAAATACTGTCTTAGTCCTTGCACTTTGGAAATCATGACTACCCCCAGCGAGCAGCTATTCTAGATTTAAACTCCCAGACCCAATCACAATGGAAAACCATCCAATTAGTAGTAAAACAAACAAACAAACTGAAACACCAAACCACCTTGTTTCATTTCCTGGGGGAAGAGCCCAGGTTCAAGGTCTAGTGTGAGCACTAGAAGGTTTCTTCTAAGCCAATGGTTCTCAACCTCCCTAACACCACGACCCTTTAATACAGTTCCTCATTTTGAAGTGAACCCCAACCATAAAGTGATTTTCATTGCAACATCACTATAATTTTGCCACTGTTATGAATCTGGCGACCCCTGTGAAAGGGTCGTTCAGCCCCCAAAGGGGTCGCCATCCACAGGTGGCTCAAGGCAATCACCCCCAGTCTTTTTCTGGACAGGCAGGTGGAAAAAGTCCCTGCTGCCCTTCCCCTGGCTGGCCCTGGGCAGCTCCCAGAGCTCCAGAAATGTCCCCGATGGAGTGAACAGGACCTGGGGCTCTAATCCACCAACAAATGACCGAGCAACTGTGATTGTCGGGCCTGGGACTAGGAATGTGCAGGGAGTTATTGGGTTCTTCTTCGCCAAAGTCTCTGTAACGCCCACCAAATGACCTTTTCTCTCGTGGGTCTGGGAAAGCAGGTGGGGGAAGATGCCGAGAGCGTTCACCTGTGAGTAATTGCTAACAGGACACCGTGCGATGGTCATCTTTGTGATGGGTGTGACATGAGTCCTCTGAGAAGCAGCAGGGGATGCGAATTTCACTACCCGCAAGGATAAGGAATGGAGAACATCTTGTGGACCCGGGGATCCCTGTGCAGCGAACCCCCTGGATCCGGACGACAGCTGTGACATCAGAGGAGCAGCAGCAGGACCAGGAGTCAGGGCATGAGGCAGAGGGGTGGACTTGGCAGTTCAGAGCAAGTCAAGCTGAGCATTTTTCAGCAGAAAGCTGGAGTGGGGTGCCTCTGGACACTTAATTTGGGGGGGTGTGCTGGGCTTAACCATGAGGAGGAGCTTCATGCTTTCCAATTGAGAATTACTGGAGGGAGCTGCTACTGACACTTAATTCAGAGAGCTGGGTTCACTGACACACACAGCTTGGACCGAATGCCTTCACGTTGAGGCTCACAGTGGAGAGGGAGGAGGACAAGATTGTGTGTCTGCTTAGATGTGCAGCCTCCTACATGAACATGGTAAGGACGTCACATCAGAACAGACACCTTATTCTTTTTTTTGTTGTTGTTATTGTTTTTTTGGGCATCACTGCTCTCCGGTGTTAAAAGTAGGCGGCCCAGCCCCACTGCTGGAATTGAACCTCCGTCCCAGTGGGCCGCAGTCCCGCGCACAACCACTACGCCACCGGGGCTCAGCCCCCAAATACCTTATTCTGATTCTGGTGTTTGGCATTTTTCTCCTGTATCAGCGCCCCAAGTACCCTAATAAAGAAGACAGCCTGACAAATCAGAGTCCTCTTTTCTGGAGAGCCTTTCAGGCATTCCCTGCCACCCTGCCCCACCCCCAACACACACACACACACACACACACACACACACACACACCGGAGCTAGAACAGGACCTGCAGCCCAATTCTGATGGGCAGAAGCTCCATGTCTCCAGAAGGCCTGGAAGATTTGCCCACAGATCTTTGTAAGATGAGGCCAGTCTCCCACCTCGCCCCGACAGCTGTATTTTCGTTTGGGACCTGAGAGTGAATCCCTCTGGGATCCTCTCTTTGTCGCCTTCTGGGTTCTGTCTCAAACAATACTTTCTACTTTTCTTCACTTAACAGTGTCATTGGCACTTCATCCACATGTCATGAAATTCAATAATTCAATCATATAAAAAGAGTTGTATGGCTGAGCCCTGGTGGCGTAGTGGTTGTGTGCAGGACTACGGCCCACAGAGTTGACAGTTCAAATCCAGCAGCAGCTCTCCAGGAGCAAGGCTGGGCTTCCTACTCCCACCAGGGCAGTGATGCCACACACAAAAAATAAATAAAAGAGTTGTACAATTATCTCCACAATCAATTCTAGAACATTTTGCTTCTTCCTTGCCCAAATTCATGTAGGTTTTTTTTTTTTTTTTTTGAGCATCACTGCTCTCCGGTGGTGGGAGTAGGAGGCCCAGCCCCACTGCTGGAATTGAACCCAGTGGGCCTCAGTCCCGCACACAACCACTATGCCACTGGGGCTCAGTCCTCATGTAGGTTTTTTTTTAACGTGGCAAAAATATACACACTCTTCTGCCATGCAACAGCTTCCATAAGGATAATACCTTCGACTTTCATATCTAGGTTTCATACTTCATTGCAATGGCCCCACAGAATTCATAGACAGTGGGCACGATTACAGAGTTTATGAAGGAAGCTAATTGGTTATAAGGCAAGTGACAAATGCTCAGGAATCAGATGCGCCGTCAGTGCATGTTCCGGGGCTCTTTCAGGACTGCCACTAAGCCTTCAAAGGACATGCCACTCCGATGTCAGCCTCAGCCTGAAGGCATTTGGCTCCTCAAGTTCCCTGGATGAAGTCTAGCGGCTGGGGTGGCTCCATGCGGAGACGGGAAAGCAAGTTGGAGGGCAGTAGTTCTGGGGCAGAAGGAGAGCTGGTAGCGCAGTGAGTAAGCACTCAGATGGTGAGCGGTTCAGACCTCCCCGTGGGTTCGTGGGAGAAAAGACCCGGCAATCGGTCGCCTGAAAGATTCTACTCATCCGGGTGAGATGATAGGAAGGAGCTAGCATGGGCCCAATGGCGCACGACAACACAAGGGTTCTTGGACCTGGCCACCTTCCCATCCATCGAGCTGACGAGAGAAACCAATCCAGTAACACTGGTCCATGCATAAGAAAGAGCTATCAAGAAGTAATTAAGTACCAAGAAAGCATACCAGCCCCGTCCAACCGAAGCCTGTAAGTTCAAGGCTCATCCATAAGTCCTTCTTCAGACTCATGAAGTCACCACAGGCAGTGATGCAGGCGGCTGGAAGATCAAGGCCAGTGGGTGCAGAGCTGTGTGGCTTCAAGGATGCTGGAAACCTGGCAGGACTCCAGCGGCTTTCAGGGTGGCCAGCAAACAGGAAGGGAAAAGGGGACAGTGGGGTGAAGAGGAAGGCCACACCCCCAAGGAGAAGGTATCAGGCTAACCTGATTGACAGGTTTGACACCGCCCCTAGCTGGAAGTGTCTAGTTGACCTAACATCCTCGAACTCCCACAATAGCCAACCAGGGGCTGCTTGCTGGGCAGGCTCCATGGCCTCCGGCGGGCTATGTTGGCAGGCTTCTCTCTCCTCACCACAGCCACCGTTGGTTTTAGGAAGCCTTTGGCCTCAGAGGATCCTTGCGCCTTGCTAACACAGTATAGAAGTTTTTGGGTTTTTTTGTAAATCATTTCATTGGGGGCTCATACAACTCATCACAATCCACACATACAGCCGTTGTACGCAAAGCACATTTGTACATTTGTTGCCACCATCATTTTCAAAACATTTTCTTTCTACTTAAACTCTTGGTATTAGCTCCTTATATTTCCCCTCCCTTCCTCCTTCCCCACTGCTCCTCCCTCACAAACTCTTGATAATTTATAAATTATTATTATTTTGTCAAATCGTACACTGTTCAATGTCTCCCTTCACCCACTTTCCTGTTTTCTGTACTTCAGGGAGAAGGTTATATGTATATCCTTTTAATTGGTTTCCCCTTTCTACTCCACCTTCCCTCCCCCCTCCCAGTATCACCACTGCCACCATTGGTCCCTAAGGGATCATCTCTTCTGAATTCCCCATGTTTCCAGCTCCTGTCTGTACCAGTGTACATCCTTTGGTCTAGCTGGATTTGTAAGATAAAATTGGAATCAAGATAGTGGGCGGGAGAAAGCATTTAAGAACTAGAGGAAAGTTGCATATTTCATTGTTGCTACACTGTACCCTGACTGACTCATCTCCTCCCCACGACCCTTCTATAAGGGGATGTTGCTTCACCTACAGATGGGCTTTGGGTCCCCAATCTGTACTCCCCCTCATTTATTTTGTTTTGTTTTGGTTTTTGGGGGCATCACTGCCCTCAGGTGGTGGGAGTAGGAGGCCCAGCCTTTGCTCCGTGGAGCTGGCATCAAACCTCCATCCCAGTGGGCCGCAGGCCCGCGCACAACCATTACGCCACCGGGGCTCAGCCAAAAGTATCTTTTTTTTTTTTTTTGAGCATATATAGAAACAGGCACTTTGAGTGAGGGTCTGTTCATTGTCACACTTCATCCTTAGAAATTTCCAGGAGGTAAAGAGCAGAGGGGAGGCATGCAATCACCAGCCACAGTTTGTGGCCAGCTAAAGGGAAGTACTCCCCCAGATGGTCTGCTAAGCGAGGGCAACTGCCCACCTAACCCAGCTGGGCAATGATGCCCAAAAAACCAAAAAATTAGAAAATAAAAAAAAATAAAAGCTACTTTTAATTAAAACCCCTCTGCTTTAGGATTAGGCATTAAGCTGTAAAGTTCGTGCAGTTCAAGAGCCTGAGGGTATGGTCCGTGCTAAGTACCCAGCGCTGCAATGAGGCCACTTGCTTCTCCATTGGGCCTGGCTGTAACTTCGCCATTCAGTTCTGGTCCCAGGACCTCTCCCTCCCTGTTCCTGCCCCTCCAATGTTCTTCCCCAGAAAGGACTTGCTCCTTATTTCATGCAGGTTCCTGCTCATAACACAGCTTATTATCGTGCCCCCCTCCCCCACCCATTGCCATCTGAACCACTGCTCTTGACCCTATCTGGGTACCCTGTTCTCCTCTGTACTCACTCTCTCACACCTGCTTATTAGAAGTGGCTTGCCCATTTCCCCCCGAGATCGCAAATGCTGTGAGAGCCACAGTTGGGCTTGGGCTCTGCTGATTGTTTTTTGTTTTTTTATTTTTATTATTATTTTTTAGGCATCACTGGCCTCAGGTGGTGGGAGTAGGACGCCCAGCCTTTGCTCCTGGGAGCCGGGATTGAACCTCCATCCCAGTGGGCCGCAGTCCCGCGCACAACCACTATGCCACCGGGGCTCAGCCCCTGGTGATTGTTTTTATTTTTTTTTATTTTTATTTTTTTGTTTTTAGGCATCACTGCCCTGGTGGTGGGAGTAGGAGGCCCAGCCATTGCTCCTGTGAGCGGGAATTGAACCTCCATCCCAGTGGGCTGCAGTCCCGCGCACAATCACTATGCCACCGGGGCTCAGCCCTCCAAACTATATATCTTTTGATAAGTGGACACCATCAGCTTTCTTCACCACATTTGCTTATGTACACATTTTGTCTTCAGTGATCATGTCAGGAAGGTGAGCATCATGGAATGCCAGTTTAATAGAACAATGTGATCTTGCATTGAAGGAGTATTTAAGTGGAGACCCCATGTTCACTTTTTTTTTTTTAAGGCATCACTGCCCTCAGGTGGTGGGAGTAGGAGGCGCAGCCTTTGCTCCTGGGAGCCGGAATTGAACCTCCATCCCAGCGGGCCGCAGTTCCGCGCACAACCCTGGTGATTGTTTTTAAACTGCCCTTCTTTCATTTGTTTGTTTGTTTTTGTGGGCATCACTGCCCCCAGGAGGCCCAGCCTTGCTCCTGGAGAGCTGCCGCTGGATTTGAACCACCAACCCTCTGGGCCGCAGTCCCTCACACAACCACGCCGCCACCGGGGCTCAGCCCCACTGCCCTTCTTTCTTCTCTTCAAAAGACCAGCCAGTAGGTGTCCTCAAGTTAATTCTAACTCATGGAGACCCCGTGTGTGCCATTAGGCTACTCCACTGGCTTTTCAAAGTGGTGGCTTTCCATAAGTCTCTCCCAAGATGCCTCAGGGCCGACTGGAACCACCAACCTTTTAACTGACTGTCAATTATTTGTTCCACTCACGGAATCCCGTAGTAGTAGCACAAGCACTCAGAAGACAGGACAGTTCTGTGTAATGGGTCCTGTTAGGGTTTGGGAGGAGAGCATCCCGGCAGGAATGGATCACCCAGGAAACAGGTGTTTGTCTCATCCTTTAGCGAGATCAATGCCAAGCTGGTTCCTATGAGGCAGAGTTGAACGGTGTCACGGACGCTCCACTTTTCCAAGCTGCTGTACCCCATCATCATGAACTTGATCCTCCTCCTCCCTTCATGAATCTCCCTTCTGTCTCTAGGTGCCACAAGCCACTACAACACCTCACAGAACATGCCAACCATCAAGGAAGCGTTTCACGTGATTGTGGAGGCTGACAAAACCCAAACTGGGTGTCAGGCTGGAGACATCTCCTGACTCATGTGGATGCGGAGGCCGAGGAAGCCAAACAGGGAGTTCAGATGACTGACCACTTCTTTGTAAGGTGACAGAAGCCAGTGAACTAGGTCACATGATAGTTGCTGGCTCAACTCCTGTGCACCAGATGCCAGACAAAGGGAGGGGAGTCCGAGGCAGGAAGCAGAGAATCTTGTCAGAGTGTGCAGCAAACTGAGGGGGCTTCCCGAAGTTCATGGACATTGAAATGACAAGATAGTGGAGTTCCCCCCCCCACCCCCCCTCACTTTCTGAAGGTCCTTCACACTGGCTGTAGTCTGTATCTTGAAGGGAACTGGGCTAGACTCCAAGGCCATAAAAGGGTGTGAAGGGCGGTGGTTGGATGTAGGGTGGTGATTTGAGCTGTATCCCACCCTAATCCTTCTCTAGCATAATGAAGGCCACAGGCACACCTGGGAGGATTTACAACACAGCTCAAGAGGGAGGGCTATTGCTGGAAGAAAGGGGCTTTTAACCTTGGGCTGTTAACCACAAGCAGCTTTCTCTTGCCCCAAGGGAAGAAGGCGGGCCTTTCTACTCTAGCAAAGAGTGACGTCTCCCCCAAGCCACCAGGGCAGGTCTGCTTTGTTCCACAGGGTGGCTGAGAGTTGGGATTGATTCATTGGCAGTGAGTATGCATTTTTTTTTTAATTCTTTTTTTTGGCGGGGGAGAGAGGCATCACTGCCTCTGGTGGTCGTGGGCACTACCCAGCACTGCCACTGGATTTGAACCGCCAAGCCTGCGGGCCGCAGTCCCGCACTCAACCCCTTACACCCCTGGGGCTCAGCCCGGGTATGCGTTTTTTTTTTTGGGGGGGGGGGCATCACTGCTCTCCGGTGGTGGGAGTAGGAGGCCCAGCCCCACTGCTGGAATTGAACCTCCGTCCCAGTGGGCTGCAGTCCCGCGCATAACCACGACGCCACCAGGGCTCAGCCCCCGAGTATGCGTTTTTAATTTTTCGAAGGGACATATTAATTCACTGCAATTCATTTACTACAGATTTGTAAGTAACCACGAGTAAACATGTGCTTTCCTTGCCTACTGGGTACTCTACCAGGGATTGTGTCAGGGATTGCAAATTGGCTTTTGTAGGAGGGAGCCATGGACTTGGAAGAGAGACAGATGCCTGCGGCACCCAGAGCGTGTTAGAAGTGCAGACTCGCAGGGTACCCCCAGCAGTAGTGACTCCCAATCTTTGCATTGTAGCAAGAGCGCTCATTAAAATTTGAGTCGTCGTGGTTCAGAGCAGCCATCTCTGTCTTTTCCCCTCCCCCTAAAGGGCTCCCGAAGTAAATATTTTCGGCTTTGTGGACTGCATCATCTCTGTTGCAACCACTCAACTTTGTCCTGGAGCGCAACCATGCTGAGACAAATGGGTGTGTCTCTGTGTGATGACAAAAGTTTAAGGACACCATTAGAGGGAAGATTTTCTTTCATTTTACTGGGTCATGAAATTCTCTTCTGCTTTTCCTTCAACCATTTAAAAATTCATTCTTGGACACACACACACACACACACACACACACACACACACACACACACAAAGCAAGGACTTGATTTGGCCTTCAGCTTGATATAGACAATATCAACCACTTCCCTACTTTTCAAAAAATCCTTTCCATAGAGTGAGGTGAACCGATTCTGCTGAGACCTCCCACTGTATGTAGACCAGCCCAACTTCAGCTCCTGCTAAAGGTGCCCTGCGTAGACCTTCCACTAATCCACTTTGATCTCTGATCTTGATTGTTGGGTGGTGGG
>PVJH01020403.1:0-40747 GCA_004026705.1 Nesogale talazaci | reverse complement strand
CTGTAAGAGCCCCCAATAAAATTTAAAAAAAAAAAAAAAAGAAAGTTGATGGTCTGGCTATCAAAAGATAATAGTGTATGGGTCTTCAAGGCTTGAAATTAAATAAGCAACCATCTAGCAGAGAAGCAACAAGCCCACATGGAAGAACACCAGCCTGTGCAATCATGAAGTGTTAACGGAATCAGGCAACAGGCAGCAGAAGACACAAAACAAACAAACAATATATTTTTGAGAATGAGGCGGATCAGCAAAGGGACCCCCAAAGCCATCTGTAGACAATAAGGCATCCCCTCACAGAAAGTCACAAGGAAGGGATGAGTCCACCAAGGTGTAGTACAGCACTGATGAAGCACACAATATTCCTCTGGTTCTTTGAGGCTTCCTCATCTCCACTATCATGACTCCAGTCCTGTCTTTCCTGTGTGCTAAACTGGAACATGTACACTGGTACAGATAATAGCGCATGGCACACAGAATCCCCCTCAGGAACAGAAAGTGGAGTAGCGATACCAGGAGGGTTGGGGGAAGGTAGGGAAAGAGAGCAGGAAGGGGGGAACCCATTGCAATGTTTGGCACATAACACCCCCTGCCCCCAATCCAGGGACATGAGCAACAGAAATGTGGGTGATGGGAGACATGTAAAATATGAAAATAATAATAATTTATAATTTCCATGGGGTCATGATTGTGGGAGGCAAGGGAGGGAGAGAAAAAAGAAGCTGATACCAAGGGCTCAAATAGAAAGTGTTTAGAAAATGATGATGGCAACATATGTAAAAATAAACTTGAAACAATTGATATATGGAATGTTATGAGCCATACGAGTCCCCAATAAAATGATTTAAAAATAAAAAAGTCTTTCATGATGTATTTTCCTAGTTGCAATGTATCATTTGTTTCGTTGACAGCTGCTTTCATGAGCATTTATGTGGATCCGAGTAAAATGAAATCCTGGTCAACTTCAATATTTCTCTCATTTATCGTGATGTTGCTTGTTGGTCCATTGTGAGGTCTTTTGTTTTCTTTATGTTATGGTGTACTCTGCATTAAAGGTTTCAAGTAATGTTTCAAGTTCTCTTCACTTTCAACAAGCAAGACTATATTATTTGCAATATTACTGGCTGTTGATAAGTCTTCCTCCATCTTAATGGTACATTTCTCTTAATAAATTCCAACATTTTGAGTCATTTTCTCAATGTACAAATTGACTAGTTATGGTAAAAGAATACAACCCCGATGTACACATTTCTTGATTTGAAACTAGTTAGTGTTGTTGTAGTCTGGGTACCCATTATTTATGAACACAATTAGATCTGGAATTTCTATTCTTTGCATTATCATACAAAATTTGTCATGACTCGTCCTGGGTTCTTTAGAGAAGCAAAACCAAGAAGTTTACATATACATAGATGTGTACAGAGAGTTTTATCTGAAGGCAATTGCTCACATGGTATAGAGAGAATAGAAAGTCCAAAGTTCATGGGTCAGATGTCAGGTTGGAAGTTTCCCCTAACACATATTACTTAAGGAGTTGAACCCAAACTTGACAGCTCAGATAGCAAGCTGCTACAGGTGGAGGTTGTTAAACCCAACCATAGCAGGTAAGATACCAAGAAAGGCAACAGGCTTCTAATTCAAGTCAAGAGAACCAAAGGCCAAATGCAAGATTCATATTGACCACAAAGCCAGAGAGTTTTGCTAGAATCTCCATTGTATAGAATGCAGGTCACCTCGCTGAAGAAACTTCCTTTAAATTGACCCTCAGCTCATTGGAGCTCTCAGCCATCATGGAAATGATTACATTGTATCAAGTCTCATCATGGGAGATGACTACATTATTACATAACTGCCAAACTACAGCATGGATTTGAAAGGTCAGAAAGCTGGGGCTCAGACAAGTTGATACACTACATACTCACCACAAGCCCACACAGGCAAATGCCTTTGCATAGTCAAACAAAGTTAGACATTTTTCTGGCTTTCTCTGCTTTCAGCCAAGAGCCACCTGACAGCAGAAATCATATTCCTTCATCTCATGTCCTCTTATGCATCTAGTTTGGGTTCCTGAATGATCCTTGTCAATGTACTGCTACAGCTATTTTTTTAAAAACTATGTACAATTTTACTTTCTTGCACTCTTAATGATATTGCTTGGTGATTTTTATATCCTGTTTGCTAACTTCTTTGGAACAGGCACAAATATGAATCTCCAGCCAGTTGGTCAGCAGCTAGTTTCCAAATGCCTTGGTACAGATGATTGAGTGCTTCCAGTGACGTATCCTGTTTTTGAAAAAATTCACTAGTCAGTCAAAACACTTGATTTTCACCAACGCATTCAGTGTCATTTGGACTTGTTCTTTCATTACCATTGGTTCTTGATCATATGCCATGCACTGAAATAGCTGATGATCATCAATCTGTTATTCTGGGTACAGTGAGTTTATTCTTACCTTTATACTTCCTGCATTATTTTCTATCTTGTTCATTTTCAATACTGCGACTTGAGACTTGAAGTTTTCTTCCACTGAATGTGGAACACTGAATGTGTTCTTCCATTTGCTTCTCTAATTCCAAGTTTTTGCACATTTTATTACAATAGTTTACTTTGTCTTATTGAGCCACACATTGAAACCTCCTATCTAGCTCTTTCATTTAATCATTTAGCCTATGTTTAAAAGCAACTGTCAGTGTCCCTTCTGACATTCATGTTAATCATTTATTTCTCTCTGTCTTTTAAAATAATCTTGGGCTGAGCTCCGGTGGCATAGTAGCTGAGTACGGGACTGTGGCCCACTGGCTTGGGGGTTCAAATCAGCAGCAGCTCTCCAGGAGCAAGGCTGGGCCTCCCACTCCAGGGGGCAGTGATGCCCCCAAAACAAAACAAAACAAATCTTTTGCTTTCTTCATGTGTGATATCCCTATGCCATCCCATAACTTGTATGTTCTGCACTCATTAATGTTCACTCTTCAAATCTATTGTTCAGATGTCTCTTATTTCAGGTGAGATACACCAAAGGTCATACTTTAAGCTCTCATGGCTTTGTTTTAATTTTCTTCAGCTTCAACTTGAAATGCATAGCATGCTCCTGGACTTGTGACTGATGACACTTAGTTTCTCCATAGTGTCTTTTCACAGATGTAGTAGATTTAAAGATAAAGTAATAACAACTGAGAAGAAAGGTTGGATATGGATGCCAGATGCCACCAACCATGAATTGTTTAGCTCATTGTAGTTTCTCAATAACTATTAGTATCTCCTACTTGACTTGGGTGGGGGGTGCAGGGGCAGAAATGCCAGTTCTTAGATGTTGGGTATTTTCATTGGGTATGTAAGTGTTTAAGTTCAAGTGACTTTTTTCAGTCTTAACTGAATCTGTGTCAAATCTCTCCAGAAGTGGATAGGATGGCAAAAGAAGATCTAGGAACATGGAGCTCCTTCATAGAGATTAGCAAGGGTGGTGCAAGGAATCAAGATGCTGTTTGTCTCAGATGAACTAGATATTACAGAATTTAAACTTCTTGGAATAAAATTTTCAGGTGGGTGCACATAGTACCACATATAGCTAGTATTCGACATTCAACAACACTGGGTGGCGATTCTGAAGCTCTGTTGGTTCTCTTCAAAGTGGAGGAAGCAAGGCAGCATTTGCTCAGATGGAACATCTTGCAGTCAAAAGAAGCATGGATACTGAGGAATTCCTTAGTAAATTGAATGTGAGCAAATTTTGGTAATGAGATAAACACTCTGGATTGCCAATGTGGGCAGGACCATTCTTGAAAGAACTAATTACCCATCCAATGCATCTTAATTAAGTCTGAGAGGCAATTGCTTAGAAATTTTCTTCACATTCTAAATGCTAAGGAACAAATCATGGCAGTAAATTTTGGCTCCAAAGCACATTCTACATTCTTTGAAGGAAAATTTACTTGCATAAATCAGGAATACATACTGTAAATACTCATGTGTAAGCTGAGTGCATTTTTAGATCATTTTTGGGGGACACTTCTAGCTCTCAACCTTCCATACATCAATTGTATCAAGCATATTTGTACATAGGTTACCATCATCATTTGAAAAATATTTACTTTAGATTTGAGCCCTTGAGACTGTAGCTCTTTTTTTAAAAAAATCATTTTATTAGGGGCTCGTACAACTCTTATCACAATCCATCCATCCATTGTGTCAAGCACATTTGCACATTTGCTTCCATCATCATTCTCAAAACATATGCTTTCTACTTGAGCTCTTGGTACTAGGTCCTAATTTTCCCCCTCCCTCCCCACCCTGCCTCCTTCATGAACCCTTGATAATTTATAGATGATTACTTTGTCATGTCTTACACTGGTCAATTGTGTCCCTTCACCCACTTTTCTGTTGCCCGTCTCCCAGGGAGGGGGCTTTATCAATCCTTTCAATCAGTTTCCCCTTCCTACCCCACCTTCTCCATGCTCACTGTGTTGCCATGCTCAGCACTGGTCCTAAAGGGATCATCTGTCCTGGATTCCCTGTATTTCCAGTTCCTATCTGAACCAGTGTACATCCTCTGGTCTAGTTGGATTTGTAAGGTAGAATTGGGATCAAGATAGTCAGAGGGAGGGAGTATTTAAGAACCAGAGGAAAGTTGTGTATCTCATCAATATTGCTATGTTGTACCTTGACTGGCTCATCTCCCCTCTACCCCCACCCCGCCGCAACTCTTCTGTAAGGGGATATTCAGTTGCCTACAAATAGGCATTGGGTCTCCCCTCCACACTCCCCCTCATTCATAAGGATATAATTTTTTGTTCTATGATGCCTGATACCTGATCCCTTCGACACCTCGTGATCATATATACAGGCTGTTGTGCTCCTTCCATGTGGGATTATTGAAAAGCCATTTTTTCAGTGCATTTTTAATGCCGTTTTTGTGGTAAAATTAGGTCCCTCAGCTGATATTCAGGTTGGCTTATACTTGGGTATATACAGGAGGTTGTTTTAGTCAATGG
Organism: Nesogale talazaci; assembly: GCA_004026705.1. Taxonomy (NCBI): domain Eukaryota; kingdom Metazoa; phylum Chordata; class Mammalia; order Afrosoricida; family Tenrecidae; genus Nesogale; species Nesogale talazaci. The sequence goes on along the minus strand of PVJH01020403.1, from coordinate 35,761 downwards.
GTTTTGAGAAAGTGATGGGTGCAGAGTGTCAAATCACAAAGAGATCAAAGTAGTGCTGCCTACTCAGGTTGTCTGGTCATGAATTTTGACTCCATCATTTCTAGTTAGGGGTTTTCAAGCCAGTTAAAGTCACAGCAATCCTAGGTATGACAGAGTGAAACTCTGCTTGGCCCCACTTGATCATGGCACCCACAATGTTTGAGCCTAATGCTGCAGTCACTGTGACAGACACTCTCCTTTACGGACCTTTTGACTGACCTTCCACTTTACAGGCATAGTGTCCTTTTCTAGACACTGATCCCTCTGCACAACATGTCCAAAGTGTGTGAGGTGACTTCTTGCCACCTCTCCTTCGAAAGAACATTCTGGATATACATCTTGCAGCACAGATTGAATCGTTCTTCTGGCTGTCCATCATTCTTTCACTGTTCTTCACCAACACCCTAATTCAAATACATCCATTTTCTTTGGTCTTCATTATTTTTGTCCAACTTTCACATGCACATGAGGCAGTTGAAATGACTATGGCTTGGGTCTGCTGTACCTCAACAATCACAACAAGGAATATCTTTGCTTTTCCATGTTTTAAAGAGGTCTTGGGCAGTAGACTTGCTCAATGCAAGACATCATTTTCTTTCTTGCCTCTGCACTGATCCAAGTAAAATGAGATGCTTAACAATGCCAATCTTGTGTCTGTTTATCTCAATGTTGTTTATTGTTCCAGTTGGGAGGATATTTGTTTTGTTTACATTGAGTTGTTATCCACAGTGAAGTCTGCAATCCTAAGACATTTATCAACATGCTTCAAGTTCTCCTTGCAACTTATTTAGCTAGCCATGAAACCCCAGATGAGTGACTTAATGTCTCTTTGTTTCAGTTCCCTTATTTATAAAGTGGAAGGGTCACATGGCGGTTGTAAGTTGAAAAGGCAATTTAGGTAAAATGTTGAAAGAGTGCCCAGGACATAGACTCCCTCAATAAATATCAGCTATTATCATTTGGCACATTTTAACACTTTTCCTAACCTGTTGACCTGACCTCATGGAATAAAAAAGAACTATAATGTATTAATCATGCAAATTGGTGATTTACATCAGTGGTTAGGAAACTTCACATGTAAAAGGCCAGATTGTAAGTGTTTTCAACTTTATGGATCAGTTTCTCTTGCAACTTTAAAGCTCGTCCTTTGTGAAGTGATATCAGCTATTGATATGTGAAAATACACAGAGAAGGCTATGCTACCAGAAAACATCTTATTTACACAGAGTGGGCAGCATTTGGTCTACTCACCGTCATTTTGTAGTATTCTGACCCCTGATTTAGATCCAGATCCTTAATGAGATGGATTGACATAATGACTAACAATGGGCTCAAAGACAGCAATTGTAAGGATGGTTAAGGATTAACCTTCTCTGCTTTATAGGTCACTGAGAGTATGAACTGACTGGACAGGTACAGCATTTCTAAGTTGGGCTGCGATCAGTTTGGTTAGCTTCAAAACTACCATCAGCTTCCTAGGGAACAAATGAGACTTGCTATTTCCATAACTGGTTATAGTTTCTTTCTTTTTTAAACTACCAACAATTATTTATTTATTTATTTAAATTAAAAATCATTTTATTAGGGGCTCATACATCATTTTTCACATATATATATATATATATATATATATATAGTGTCAAACACCTTTGCATGTCTGCTGCTGTTATCATTCTCCAAATATCCGTTTTTCCACTTGAGCCCTTGATATCAGCTTCCCTTCCTTTCCCCTCTGTCCCTGCTCTCCCTCCCCCATCAACCCTCAATCCTTTATAAATTGTTTTTATTCTGTCATATCTTACACTGTCCGACCTCTCCCCCCACCTACTCCTTTGATGTCTGTCCTCCAGATAGGAGGTTATGTATAGATCCATGCAGTTGGTTCCATCTCTCTACCCACCTTCTCTCCACCCATCCATTAGTTCCAATCTCACCACTAGCCCCAAGGGGTTCATCTGTCCTGGGTTCCCCTTATCTCTAGCTCCCCTCTCTACTGTACCTTCTACAGTCCAGCTGGATTTGTAAGGTAGAGTTGGGACCATGATAGGTGGGGGAAGGAAGCCTTCAGGAACCAGAGCAAAGGTGTACGCTTCATCACTGCCTCTCTGCACCTTGACTGACCTATCTCCTCCTCATGACTCCATGGTTACAGTTTCAAAACTCCACAGGGTATGAGTCAGCACTGGATGGAGGGCATTGAGCAACAACAACAGCAGAAGGCAGAACCATTTTCTGGGAATAATAGGTACAATCATTGTCTTCTGCTTGAAATTCTTCTCTAATTATCCACTTGACTGATTCTTCTTAATTTCTTATGGAAAACATAACACACACACATACCCACACACTCAATCTTCATCACAGAACACATCATAATTTCAAATGACCTGGTTGATATGTCTACTTTTTTTCTTTTCCTTATCCTTCCACAGCAATGTAGACTTGAGCTGAATGGGTTCAAGTGCCTGCAACAATAGCTAATGCACAGTAGCAAGTAAGTAACTCTTTGGCAAAGAAATAAATGAAAAATGTATTGACCACAAAGATTAACCCTGGGAAAGTCAGAAACTCCTGTGATTCTGTATCCAGGTGAGGCAGAAATTTTGAGACATTTGCAAGAACAGGAAATTTCAATTATTCTCAAGCTCTCAGAAGGTTTACTATCTCTCTGCACAGTTCAATATACATAAACTAAGTCCTATCCTTAGTCAAACATACTTCTATCCACGTATTTCTAAGAAAACTGACCTCCAGATCAGCTTTTCCTATGGCAAGTCTATAAGAAGGTTTCTCTTTCCAAAATTCATGTGTAGTAGAAGAAGGTAGTTCTCCCTAACAGTGACAACCACACGAGTAATTGCAAAAGCAAGGTTCATGATTGTGACTGTATTTTCTTTACATGTGCTTATCGAACATCTTTTCCTTGTTCATGTATGATATACCAGATACAATTGGACTCAGTGTGTTCTCATTTATATGAATGATAGAAGTTTGATTTAAAGTATGTTTGATTTCATTGATGTCTGGGAATTATATAGGGCTAAATAATTGTGTATGGGTGCCAAGTTGGCAAGGGGTGGATTGTGATAGGTAGGTTTGTTGTGCCAACATGGCCAATGAAGATAGTTAGGTTTGTTGTGACAACATGGCCAAGGGACACATGTGAGATTAATTGAAGGGCAGAGATATAAATGGCTTGATGAGTCTCACCTTTCTCTCTCTTGCATCTTCAGACCTATGTGCAGCTGGCTGCCTTGCTGATCCTCTGCCAAATTTGCAAGCTACACTACCCATGGGACACTAATCCATGGACTGTGTCACTGTAAATTGAGTTTCTTTCAAGCCCTGCTCCACCACACCACTGGAATATCCATCTCTTGAGCTGGGGACTGTTGAACTCTGTCATCTGCCTCAGTGTTGGTGACCTGCCTTGCTGTTTGCTGTCTATGGCCAGATAACCTGAATTGCTCTACTCTACAGAGGATTACCTGGAGGTCCTCAAGACTCAAAGGAATGCCAGTATCAGCTCTCTCATGCAAGTGAGTTACACTGAGCCATTTGTACTGCCTTATAGATTTATTACCTGTGCATTTCTTATTTTTTATTATGAACTGTGTATTTTTCATGTGAGATCTATTTCTATCTATATAAATACATAAATTAATAGTGGCCTGGTTTTGTTTCTTTAGAGGCCCTGTCTAACACAGAGATTATTTGAATTCTCTCAGTTCTCCTATTCATTATTAGTCCATTTCCGTTTAAGGCATACCTCAGTTTCTCTTTTGTCTTCGTGCAATTGCATAGACTTTGGAAACAGGGGGTGGGAATGGGGGTGGTGGTGATTAGAAAAATCAGCTTCAAATCATATGCTTCCCTCTTTCTCATTGTTCTCACTCTAGGACACAGCACAGTGTCTCTCACACAATAGATCCTTGAAACACATTTTTTAGTATTCCAATGAATGCAATTTCATTAAGTTTCATTGAGTTATTATACAACATTTGTGTTGTAGAATATGTCTGCTCATTCATGTCAGTGAATGAGCAGAAGGGATTCCGCTATCTAAAAGCACAGGCCAAAGTGGAAAAGAATGTAAGAGAGGTGGGCGCCAGACATAGTGCATAGAAAAATGTAACATCAAATTGTGAGGTCATTTTGATTTTGATTTTTGCAGCCTTTACTAAAAGGGAGACAGGGTTCTAGGAATGAAAAAGAGCAATGGGAACACAGTGTCTGTCTAATTACCATATGTATATTATTTGTCAGCATGGTGAGGCAAGAAATGAATTTATTAGGAGAACAGTGTTGGTCCCTTTGTGTTCGTGAAAAATATCAGCCCCGTGAAATCACCCAGGAATGAATATGATGGGCTTGGGAAAACTAGTCTCACAGGGGTCAGATCCAGCAGGTACAGAAAGTTGATTTCATGAACATTTTATGCTGGCAATGGAGAACAGGTTCTATCAGATGGATCAGAAATAGCTGCCTGCCTTTTTTTTGTCCCCCCTGACATGTACTGCTGGAGTGATTTAACAAAAGTAGATCAAAATAAAGACAAGATGGGAAATGTTTCTCTTCAGTATCTGCTTCTCCATTTAATAGAAAGAAGACAAGCTAAAGCAGACCACACCGAATACACCTTCATTGCAGCACTGAAAAAAGGAAGAAGTCACCCCTCTAAAGATCTCAGAAGCTTCGGCTTGGATAAAACTCAGAAGCTGCCCACTCTTACCCAAGGGACCCACATTGTTGCTGCTAGATGCTGGCCGGCTGACTTTTGTTGCTACTTCATAACTGTAATTTTGCCACTCTTATGAGTCGGACGACCTCTGTGAAAGGGCCAATCGACCCCCAAAGGGGTTGCGACCCACAAGCTGAGAACCGCTGTTGTAGAGAGTTTTTCCACTTTCTCTGTGCCCTTCTACTTTACCAAGCAGGACGTACTTCTTGAGGGACTAGAGCGACTCCATCCCTGCCTCTAAAGAGCACTCCGGCCATACTTCTTTCACGACAGATTTGTTTGTTCTTTTCACAGTCCATGGTACTTTCAATTTTCTTCACCATCGCCACTATTCAAACTTACTGATTCTTCTTTGCTCCTCTTTATTCAATGTCCCACTTTCCTATGCATATGAGGAAACTGAAAAATACCATGGCTTGAATCAGGTGCACCTTTGTCCTCAAGGTAAAGTCCTGCTGTTTCGCACTCTACAATGGTCTTGTACAACAGATTTACGCAATGCAATGTATTGCTTGATTTCTTGACTGCTACTTTCATGAGCATTGGTTGTGGACTCAAACAAGACGAAATCCTTGACCGCTTCAATCTTTTCTCTATTTACCATGATGTTACCTATAGTTCCAGTCGTGAACCATAGGAGCTTTTTAGTCCACTCTAATCCATATTGACCCTGTCTGTAGGGTAGAGTTGACTGCCTCTGTTCGTTTTTAGGTCTGCAAACCCTAGTCTTTCTCCTGAGGAGCAGCTGATGGCTTCCAACGGCAGTTCAGTGGGTAGTCCACTCTGCCACCCGCGTTCTGTGAAACCTTTTCTAGCTTGACATTTTAGAGGGGATTTTTGAACAGGGCACGAACATTTCCATCACACTTCTGTGTGCAGACTGATTTTTGTTGCATTGCGGCAAGTTAATAAAATGTGTATGAACACCCGAGGACAGGGTCTTCGTTCACTTGCTATATCTCCCAGACTTTACAGAGTGCCTGACTCTTGGAAGGCGCTGAACAGATGCTTGTTGACTGAATGGATGAAGAAATAAAAGTGTAATGCATCAACATTTTCCATTCTTCTCTGTTTAGAAACTTTTCTTTATAAAAGTCTGCACAGTCTTTATATCTATTAATGACACAAGCAACTGGAATGAGTTAGAAAAATAAACATTTAAGCTTCCAGCCAGCCCGTGGCTGTTAGATGTTATCAGCTTCGGTTGGTTTTGACTCATAGTAACCCTATGTACAACAGAACAAACACTGCCTGTGCTGTGCCATCCTCATTTTTATTGTATGTAAGCCAGATGCAGCCACTGCACAAATACATCTTGTGGAAACTTCCCCTTTTCCTCTGTCACTCTGCTTTACCAAGCATGATGCCCTTCTTCAGGGACTGATCTCTCCTGACAACATGTTGAAAGTACACGAAACCAAGACTCGCCATCCTTGCCTCTAAGAAGCACTCTGACTGTACTTCTTCCCAGACTGATTTGTTTATTCTTTCAGCAGTGCACTGTTCTTTCAATATTTTTCATCAGCACCACAATTCAAATGTAGTGATTCTTCTTTGATCTTCCTTATTCAATGTCCAACTTCCACATGCACGTGAGTCGAGGGAAAACACCATGATTTTGGGTCAGGTGCATTTCAGTTTTCAAAGTAACATCTTTGCCTTCCAACACTCTAGAGACATCTTGTGCAGCATGCTTGCCCAATGCATTGTATCGTTTGAGCTCCTGACTGCTGCTTTCATGAGCTATGCTTGTAGATCCAAGCAAGACAAAATCCTTCACAAGGTCAATATTTCCTCCATTTATCATGATGTTGGTCCAGCTGTGGGGGTTTTTATATGAACTCTTATGTGCCAAAAGATAGACCATGGCCCCAAATGTATAGGCAATAAAGACTGATGATGCCCTGTGCCACTACTAGGCACAACATTCTCCCTGACCCATAGCACCGTGGAGGACAACACTGGAGACACATGGTGAGAATTGCATCCATGCTGAGCCCACCATGCTGAAGTCCAACACTGGGGGGGGGGGTTTGCAAAAGAGCAGTAAGGGGAGCAGGGCAATGAAGTTCCCAGGGAATACCAAAAATAGACTGAGGGCCAGGGTGAGGTGCTCCATCAGACTCTACTGGAAGACACTCAAAAGGCAACAAATAGACCTTGAACTATTTATAGGGTTTGTTGTCGTTGCCTTTTTGCTGTTGTTGTAGCTATTGTTTCTTATTGTCTTGTGTCAGTGCATATCGTTATCGCTGCATGTCTATCTGGAAGGGATAGACAAGCTGAAAAAGAGAATAACTGGATGACAGCTCTGGGAGGACATTGGAGAAGGGGAGGTGGGGGAAAAGGCAGTAGGTGTTAACAAACCCAGAGAAAAGAGAACAACAAGTGATCAAAAATTGATGCCTAAGAGGGTATAGGAACTCTGGCAGGGTTGGATCAAGGACAGTGTACTTGAGAGGAACTCTTGAAATCCAAATGAAGGTGAGAAGAATTTTTGAAACCCAAGGCTGAACATGATTGTGGAACAAGAGGAAAGTAAAAAGAAATAGAGGAAAGAACTAGGAGGCAAAGGGTATGTATAGACATCTAAACAGAGGCATATACATATGAAATATATTCATATAAAATGAAGGGGAAAAAGATCTATATACATATATTTATTGGTTTAGTATTAAGGAAACACACTGACAGTGTGTTTAAAGTTTCCCCCCAATACAGGAGCACCTTGTTCTAATAATTTGGTAGTCTGAGATGCTCACCTTCCCAACACAATCGCTGAAGATAAAGTGAGTGCATAAGAAAATGTGGTGAAGAAAGCTTATGGTGCCTGGTTATCAAGGGATATCTAGTATGGGGCCTTAAAGGTTTGAAGATAAACAAGCAGCAATCTAGCTGAGAAACAACAAAGTCAACATGGATAAAGCACAGCAGCCTGTGTGGACACAATGTGTTGAGGGAATCAGCTATCAGGTATTTAAGAACAAAAAATGATATTATTGTGAATGAAGAGGAAGTTCAGAGTGGGAACCCAAAACCCATCTGTAGGCACCTGGACATCCCCTCACAGAAGACTCTCATGGAGGGGATGAGCCAGTCAGGGTGCAGTGTAGCAATGATGAAACACACAATGTTCCTCTAGTTCTTTAATGCTTCCCCCATGCCCCTACTATCATGATCCCAATTCTACCTTACAAATCTGATTGGACAAAGTATTCACACTGGTATAGAAAGGGACTAGAAGCACAGGGAATCCAAGGCAGAAGAACCTCATAGAAGCAGTGGTGAGAAGGGAAATAATGGGAGGGTGGAGGGAAGTTGGGGTAGAAAGGGAGAATAGATTGCAAGGATCTATATAGAACCTTCTCCCTTGGGGATGGGCAGTGGGGAAGTGGATGAAAGGAGATGTTGGATGGTGTAAGATGGTGTAAGATATGACAAGATATGACAAGACAATAATAATAATAATAATAATAATAATAATATAGTATAAATTATCAAGGATTCATGAGGGAGCAGGGAGGGTGAGGAAAAATGAGAAGCAGATACCAGGGGCTCAAGTAGAAACCAAGTTTTAGAGAACGATGAGGGAAACAAATGTACAAAAGTGCTCGACACAATGGATGTATGTGTGGATTGTGATATGAGTTGTAGGAGCCCCCAATAAAATGATTTAGTAAGTTAAAAAGACTGATAATGCTATGGTAGCTTTAGCTACACATATGCCCCTCAGACATAGCTATCACCTGTGTGTCAATAGAGGGATGATGTTCAACCAATGAATTTCAGTGGATGACAACAGATTTGAAAGCGGTAATGGGAAGGGCACATGACTAGGCAGTATGGCCTTGAAAAGATTTCCTGTGCAGCAAACTTTGTAGTCTTCTGCCTGAAAGTTATTCCAATTTTAGAAGCAAATTGGTTATACACATTATCCAGTGTAGTTGGCCCATCATCAAATGACTTAGCAGGAAGACCTGTAATTTGGAGGTACCGCTTTAGGAAAGGATTTTGCAGCTAAAGTGAGTTCTAAACCATGCTGGCATCTGATTGGCTTTTGGGTGGTTGAAGGAAATATTCCGACATGAAATAAAACAATTTAAATGAAGAAAAGAAGTAGATGCCCTGGGGTTGGTTACCTCATTGTTTCAATTTCCTGACTCTAATTAAGCCAAAGTATTACACATGTTGAGTAAACTCTTCTGATAATAATCAGAAGTTGTGGTGGAGGAGAGAGGAGAGTAATAACCTATCTACTCTGTGGGAGTTAGAATGCCTGGGTGTCACACTGAAATCGTTTTCAAAATATAGCCAAGGCTCTTGTTATTTGAATGCTGTGAAATGGAAAGAGAGTGTTCCGAAAACTAGATCCCTGCTAATTATTTTAAGCATGAGTATTCCGAATGGACTGCCTAACATTTTGTCATCCTACTCATGATGTGAGCTGATGGCCAAAAGAAGCCTCACAAATCCTAGTACAATGTCATCATGCTCTTTGAATCTAGGATGATAGAATTATTACAGGACAAGCCTCACCAGGGAGCCTAGCCAACCATCAGTCACTGGATGCATTCATTACCACATCTTAGAAGGAGCCCAGCTGATGTAGTGGGCTATGGTTTGGCTTGCTAAGTGCAAGACCAGCAATTTGAAACCACCTGCTCAACGGAGGAAGGAAGTGGATGCTTTCTACTCCTGTAAAGGTGTATGGCCTCGGAAATCCACAGGGGCCGTTCTCCTCTTCCTGGGGATTAGAATCAACTCGATGACAGAGAGTATATGTGTTTCTTTTCTTTTCTGTATTCAGAAGAGCAAGGGACCCTGAGGAGGCTGTGGTCTAGGCAGTTGGTTGCTAACTCACCAGGGGAAAAACAAGGCTGCCTGTTCCTGTGAAGATGTGCTGTCTCAGAAACCCTATACAGGAGCTTTATGAACTAGAATCGACTCCATGGCAGAATTTGAGTTGATTTAGAAGGACAGGATACCTGGTGGCACAATGGGTCAAGTTTTGGGTTGCTACGGCAAAGTTCAGAGGCTAAAAACCACCAGCTGTTCTCCAGAAAAGAGATGAATTCATTCTCTTTTGTAAAGATTTACCACCTCAGAAACCCAATCAAGCAGTTCTATTCTGTCCTTTAGGGTCATTGTGAATTGAAACCCATTCGATTGCAGTGGTTTGGGTAATGCCTTTGTTTTGGTTTCCTTAGAGGTGAAGACCTTCGGTGGTACAATGAATAAAGTGTTCAGCTGCTAACTGAACCCAGAGGCAGAAAGACCTGACAATCTGATTTTTTTTGGTCTCCTTCCCCAACCGCCCCTCCACCCCGAAATCAACCATTGAAATTTCATGGGCATAATCTGCCATGCAGGGGGTTGCTCTGAGTAAAAATGGACTAGATGGCAACGCGTTGGCTTAGAAAGGACTGCATCAGCCTCAAGGATGAAGGACGTAGGGAACCCTGGGAGTGTGGCGGATTCTGAGTTGGGCCGTTAACTGCAAGTTCAAAACTGCAGTTCAAAACCACCAGCCGCTCCTGGGGGGAGAGAGGCATCTCTATTCCAATAGCGATTGACAGTCTTGGAAACCCAGGGCAGCTGTCCTACTCTGTCCCATTGGGCTGTGATGAGTCAGAATGAACTCCAAGGCATTGAGTCAGAGGGGGATGAAGATGCCTTGGTGGTGCAATGGTTAAACACTTGGATACTAACCCAAAAGCAGGCAGTTTGAATTCACTAGCAACTCAGATGGAGAACTAGCTGGGACAGGGACATCTTGTTTAAGTGCTGGGCTTTATTGAGCTCGGCTGATCGGGCATTTTTCCCCCCACATTGAAGGTTTGTGGCAACCCTGCATGACGCAAGTCTGTTGGAGTCATTGTTTTCCAACAGCATGTGCTCACTTTGTTTCTCTGTATCACATTGTGATCATCCTCATGCTATCTGAAACGCTTTCACAATGCTTTTGCACACTTGGTAGATGGCAGTCTCGGGCAAACGTACCCCTTAAAGATACTTGGAATCCAAAATAATTCCCATGACTCTTCGACATGCTTGACACTTGCTTTACTGTAGTGGTCTGCAAGCGGCCCTGCTTTATGACCCAGAGAAGGCTGCAATTGCTTCCATACTTGGTCCCATGGTGTAGTTGTGAATGAGAATCCACTCACAGTAAGGAGTATAGGTAATCGATCTAAATATAGTTCTTGCTTTTAAGAAACTCATCAAGTCAAAACAAAACAAAACAAAAACCCCTCACAACCACGCCGTTGACGTTAACTCATAGTGATCCTTTAGGACAGGGTAGAATGACCCCGGGAGTTTCCGACCTCAGCTTTCTCCCGTGGAGTCACTGGTGATTTTGAACTGCTGACCTTGCAGTTTCCAGTCCAATTCATGACTACTTCTCCATCACGAATGCATCACCCAGACTTCTTAGAGATTCACAGTGGAGGGGAAAACATGCTATTTGCAAGACGAATCGTTGTACATATATTGGAGTATATTCATTTTCTTCACAACGTATCTCTCCCCATGCAAATGAGCACATTATTTTAATATATGAAACATGGAATTCTTCCCGTAGAGGCATTTTCACTCAGCAGAAGCATCCTTTAACAGATTCTTGTCACAGATATTAGTGTACATGGATAACAACCTTATTTTCTAATTAAGGATTGACCCAACTCTTCACTGATGCCTCTGTGTACAGACTGTCAATAGAATTCCTGTGAATGAGATCAGAAGCATGTGCCCAGGGTGGGGGTGGGGGTGGGGGGTATCACATGCATGCTTTCAATGGTTTAGCAATGTGGGGATTTCATTCAGGAGAGGATAAGGCCTCAGGTTATCTAGGCTTAGAATGATGAAAGAGATGCCAACACTTTTCTGAGTTGCGCATTTCTATCAGAGAAACTGCTTAATGATTAGGGCAAGCAGATCTTTTTTTTTTTTTTTGGCATCACTGCCCTCAGGTGGTGGGAGTAGGAGGCCCGGCCTTCACTCCGTGGAGCTGGAATTGAACCTCCATCCCAGTGGGCCGCAGTCCCATGCACAACCACTACGCCACCGGGCCTCAGCCTGCAAGCATATCTTTTTAAAAAAATATTTATCCTAAACTGTGTGGTAGACCTTTGTGTGAGGACCAAAGCAGACTTTTCTCACTCTCTGCAGAAGATCTAGGTTTGATTCCCAGTGAATGCACATTTGTTGGTGGAGACTTGTGTGTGACTCTGATGAAAAACAGACAAGCGTGGAACTTTCAGACAAAGATGGTCTAACAAGAAAGGGCTGGTGATGACCAGTGGTATGCACTCCAATGTTTGCCGTGCAATTCACAATCGCAAAGAGTTGGAAACAATCTAAATCCCCATTGGTAGACAAGTGGATCAGTAAACTCAGCACATACACACAATGGAGTACTAAGCTTCACTCAAAAGCACTGGTGAGCACATGAAACACGTCTTCGCATGGGAAGAGCTGGAGGAAAGTATGCTAAGCTAAGTCAGCTAATTACAAAAGGAGAAGCACCGCACAAGTCCCCTGAGATAAGTGCAATCAGCATGGTAGGTCTTGAAGAGAGGCCTCCTATATCATAACATTTAGGTTGAGATTTAGGGAAATGGGAGGAGAGTGGACCAAACCCAGGGAGGTACATGTTGGGTCCAACACAGTAAGGGGAGAAGGATGGAGGGGGAAGGAAGAAAAAGGGGGGTAGAAAGTGAAAGTATAACAGAGGGAGCGGGGCACTAACCCAGGGGGAGAGTAGTGGTCTTGTCTTCACAGAATCTGGAGTGGGCATGCAGTCCTTATCATGAGGCACCCAACCATGAGGACACATAGAAGGGTGCATGAAAAATGAACTACAGAGCTGGCCCCAACCAGAGCCAGATTGACTCCCTCCCTGGAAGTGAGCGTGGGAGAGAGCAGGTTGGAGGGAACAGCCAGCATATGCCACACTCAGGAGGCAGACTCAGTGGGGGAAAGAAAGAGAGAGAGTCAGACTGGACCCCACGCCGGCCCAGGATGCTAAAAGGAAGTCCCTGCGGGGACCTAATGAGAAGAGAGCAAACGACAACAGGACATGTCACGCTGCGCTTCCTTATTGAAGCAGACAGCAACAGAGGACATTTCAGAGGTCCCATGGTGGGAAAACAACGGAGTCCCCCAAATGGAGTGAATCAAGAAGGGAAGATTCCTGGATGGGCAGTTGGGAGGAGAGGACAGGACTGACGGTTCCTGGAGGACATGGGGTAAGCGTCGGGGATGGGTGGGAAGGAGTGACGTGGACAGGCTCAGGGACAGGGGGAACAACATGTTCTGGAATCAGTGGTGAGGAGGTGTGAACAAGGGTAATGTGACCGAGATGAAGTACTGAAACGTGAAGGCTGAGCATGATGGTGGGACAAGAGGAAAGTTAAAGGAAATAGAGGAAAGAACTTTAGGAAACAAAGGACATTTATAGAGGTCTAGATACAGGCAGTACATATGTAAATATAATTATTTATGATTATGAGAAAGTAAATCTATGAACATATATTTATAAGTGTTGTACTAAGGTAGCAGGTGGACCTTGGGCCCTCACTCAAGTACTGTGGGGTCTTAAAAGCTTGAAGGCCATCTAGCTGAGAAGTAGCCAAGCCCACCCAGAAGAAGCACACCAGCCAATGTGGTCACAAGGAGTCAGAAGGATCAGGTCTCAGGCATCAAACAGGAAAAACCTGCATCACTGTGCGCTCACCTTTCTGAGACAATTGCTGAGGACAGTTGGGGACATGAGCAAGATTGGTGAAGAAAACTGATGGTGCCCAGCTATCAAAAGATATAGCTTTGGGGGTCTTAAAGGCTTGAGGGTAAACAAGTGGTCATCTAGCTCAGAAGCAACAAAACGCACTATAGAAGAAGCACACCAGTTTGTGTGACCAGGAGGTGTGGAAGGAATCAGTTATCAGGCATCAAAGAACAAAAATCATATCACTATGTGTTCACCCTCCTGATACAATTGCTGAAAACAAATGGGTGCATAAGCAAACATGGTGAAGAAAGTTCATGGTGCCTGGCTACCAATTGATAAAGCATTTGGGGTCTTAATGACTGGAAGACAAAGAAACGTTCATCTAGTACAGAGGTAGCAAAGTCCACATGGAAGAAGCACACTAGTTTTTTGTGGTCACATGAGGCCAAAGGGAGCCAGTATCAAGCATTAAAGAACAAGAATCACATCACTATGAATGAGGGAGAGTGCAGAGTGGAGATTCAAGGTCCATTTGTGGGCACTTGGACACCCCCTTACAGAAAGGCCAGGGGGAAGAAACAGACCACTCAGGGTGCAGTGAAGTAACGATGAAATATACAACTTTTCTTTAGTTCTTAAAGGCTATCATGATCCCAATCCTACCTTACAAATCCAGCTAGACTGAAAGAGGTACTCTGGTACAGATGGGAATTGGGAATCCAGGGAATCCAGGTGAGATGAAGCCCTCAGGACCAGTAGAGTAGTAAGAGTGGAAATACCAGAAGGGTGGAGGGAAGCTGGGGTAGAAAGGGGGAGCCGATTATAAGAATCTACATATAACCTCCTATCTGGAGGATGACAGAGGAGGAGTGGGCTAATGGAGATGTCGGGCAGTGTAAAATAAGACAAAATAATATAATAATTAATACATCATCGAGGGTTTGTGAAGGAGGGGGGTGCAGGAGGGAGGGGGAAAGATGAAGTGCTGATGTCAAGTGCTCAAACAGAAAGCACATGTTTTGAGAATGAGGATGGCAGCAGGCGTGCTAAGGTGCTTGTCACAATATATGGATGGATGGATTGTGATAAGCACTGTACGAGTCCCCAACAAAATGATTTATTAAAAAAGAAAGAAAGAAAAGGCTGGTCTTTCTGCAAGGAAGTCAGTCCCTGGAAAGCCCAAGTTTCACAAGCAGTCACCAATCCTGGGAATGGCCCAAGAGCAGGCAATTGCTTGTTCCTTTGTGCCTGGGGCAGCCATTAATTTGGGGGCTGCCTCTATGACACCTAATAACAATAGACCGTTCTGAAGCAAAGATTCTTTCACTCTTTTGCAAAGGACTTGGATGGGAACCGGAAAATCAAACTCACTGCCATGAGTCCCTGCCAACTCATTGTGACACTGAAGGACCCAGAGTGTCACCAAGGGTGAAAAAGCCCTGAGTTTTCCTCGTGGTTTTGAACTAGAGAAGAGGAACAGAAAAGCAGAGGTGTCCCAGTGGCCTGGGAATCTTAGAGCATCCCTCTACCTCTTTGCCCCTTCCCCGGCTCCTTCCCCTATCAGTCATCTTCTGGAGACCCCAGAGGGAATGGTTGAGAGTAGAATAAGATGATCTGACTCAGCATCCTCCTTCCAGCATGGCCTCATCTGTCAAGCATTGCAAAGTCCATGCCCTTTGTCATCCCCAAGGCCACAGACTCTGCACATAATTTTCTGTCGCACAATGTTTTAGATAAAATTTGTTAAAAAGTGCAATGAAACTTTAATGAAATGATGGTGTGTGTGTGTGTGTGTGGGGGGCAACCGCAGCTGGAAAAGTGATTGGTAACTGATATGTAGCCGGTTCTACTCTCAGGACTCTCGTTTGTCTGTTTCCGTTTGCTGTATCGTTAAACTTTCACCGAGTTTGACTCTTCCCTCTACTAGCACTCTTCCCAACAGGGCCCACATGATAGTTTTGCTTCATCTCTCCCTTTATTTCTAGAAGCACATGACACATTCTCAGGTTCACAGAGACCTGCTTCCATTCTCAGTTTAAGAATCATGATGCTGTAGTTTGCATAGGCAGATTACTTTTTAAAGTTGAAATTAAATGCAGAGAAATTTCAACAGGTTTTTACTTAAAATACATTTTGGCAATCAGAGAGTTTATGGGGTGCAAGGTGTCGCATGATAATGGGACTCATGAGAGATGGTTGTATTATATACTCAGGGTTAGTAAAGAAAAAGATGCTTTCATAGAACCCACCCTCCCCCCCACCAAAGGGAACAATCCCAAAGCAGGAGAGAGATAAACTTTAAAAAATCACAATGTAAAAGAATCAGAATGTGGCAGAGATTCAAAGTACTACAACAAAAGAAAATGAAATTCTTTTTAAAAAGAGACAAAAAAAGAAATGAATACAAAGTTTTTGGATGGGGACTTAGCTGGATTATGAGATTGTTAAAGGCTAGGGACATATCAGCAAATTTCCTATGGTAGAATTGAAAGACAATTGCTGTAGAACTTCATGAGAACAATATGTACATTACATATCAGGAAGCAACAGAGAATCAATCATGGATTCAATGTGGTCACTTTGGAAGGAAAAAACTTTGAAAGGTGATTTTGCTAAATTCTCTGAAAATATAGTGACAATTTAAGTTGGGAAAATCTATAACTTCCTTAAATATTTCAAATTATTTTTTTCCATGATAGCAGTTATTTTCAACTTAACTACATACAAAATTGTTTCAAGCTTTTCTTCACTTTATGCTGATCAATTTTTTGGTGTAGTTCAACTCTACCTTAGATAGTAACAAAGAATATTCAAGTCCTATAGTCTTGAGGTTGAACTTTCAGGGTATAGGTTTTGGAGAATTAATGATATTTTTGGATGCTAATAAAGATGCTTATTTATGTGTTATTGACTACATAAATGAATATGTATGTGTGGATCATAGCAACTATAGATAACATTGAGAAGAAAGTGAATTCCAGATGACTTCAGTGTGTTTATGTGGCACTTATGCATAAAACATTAGGAAGCTGTTCACACACAACCATGTGACTTAAAATCAGGAAAGGTGCATTAGTGTTGTATTCTTTCACGATATTTATTCAACCTTCATGCTGAGAAAATAACCCAAGAGGTTAGACTATACAAAGGAGATATGACACCTGGATAACGAAGGCTTGCCAACAACCTGTGATAGGCAGAAGACACAACCTTGCTCAAAGCACTTGCTGATGAAAATAAGACAGTGGCTTTGAAAAAAAAAATTCTCACATGTTGACCAATAGACAGCATTTTGATAAATGGAGAATATAATTACTGTAAGCTGTCAAGAATTTCATTTTGCTTGGATCTGCCATAAATGCTCATGGAAGTAGAAATAAAAAAAATCAAGCAATGTTTTGCATTGGCAGAATCTGCTGCACAAGACCCCTTAAACTGTTGAAAGCAAGGATGTTACTTTGAGGACTATAGTACTCAATGCATGGTGCTTTCAATTGCCTCATATGCATGTGGAAGTTGGACAGTGGCTAAAGAAGACCGAAGAAGAAATCATGCATTTGAACTGGAAACGATTATTGAAATTATGAGTTTCCCAGGAAAACAAATCTGTCTTGAAAGAATAGATCCGATTGCTCCTTAGAGACAGGGATGCCAAGACCTCACCACATGTACTTCGGACCAGTTATCAGGAGTGATCAGACCCTGGTAAGATGGCATGCTTGGTGAAGTAGAAGGGCGGGGGGTTGGGGGGGAAGGGTGGGGTTGAGGGCGGAGGAACTCTCAATGAAATGGATTGACACAGTGGCTGCAGAAACCGAATCAAATAACCATTGTGAGTATGTGCCAGGATTGGCGGAGTCCCAGGGCGGGGTCAAAGGATACCAAGGAGGAGGAACAGACCGCGTGGGACCTAACAGCAGCGAGACCAGAAGTGGAAAATTTGGCTTCTTCCTCTCTTGAATCACACACTTAATGTTACCTTCTTCACAGGCACAATTTACTGAAAATTATCACTTGACTTGAGAAGGGGCATGAATGTAAAGGTATGAAATTTGATGTGGAGGAGATTTGGGGTGGAATCCCAGCATTACTCTTAATGGCTCATATGAACTTGGACACGTTTTCCCTTTTTTGTTTTTTAATTTTTATTTATTTATTTTTTTAGGCATCACTGCCCTCAGGTGGTGGGAGTAGGAGGCCCAGCCTTTGCTCCTGGGAGCCGGAATTGAACCTCCATCCCAGTGGGCCGCAGTCCCGCGCACAACCACTACGCCACCGGGGCTCAGCCACGTTTTCCCTTTTTATCCCACCTGGGTTTTTTATTTGTGAAATAGGAATAAGAACATCTGCTGTGTGACTTAATAAGACATTGTATGTGAGCACTTGACAGGTCACACAGTCCCAGCAAACATGGTATCCTTTTCTTCTCTTGTCTGGGAGATTCACCGGGGCGGTTCTCTCCTGTCTTACAGGCTTGCCAGGAAGAAGCCAATTGGCTCCAACTTGGATTTTAGAAGAGAGAATTTTTAAATTCACATTTTACAGACATTTGATATTGCCAACAATCTAATTCTGGTTTTAAGTGACTTGTAAGGCGCTCTAGAGAGGTGACTGCCAATTGAAAGCTGAGCGCCTGGGGGCCAGTTCTGTAGGGTCTCTGTGAACCTGAATCCACTTGACAGCATTGAGTTTGGTCATCAAAAATTTTTTTAATTTAGTTTTATAGTTTAATTTACTTTTAATTACTTGCACTTAAGTATGGGAAAGGGACACCTTAAGGTCCCATGTATATTTGAGAGTTTTAAATTATATATACATGCAGAATTAAAAAATTTGAGGCGCACACATAGACTAGACCAGAATTCCGTCCATGTTTAGCATCTAGTTCATATTTTTTTTTCAGAAGGAAAAAAGAATCTCTCAGCACTCCCCTGGCAATTAAAAAGTTGCATACTAAAGCCCGTGATCCAGAATAAAGGGTATGTGTCTCCTTTCGCAGACCTTTTTAGATCATTCCAGCACCTGAGGGGTGATGTCAGCTACTGGGGGAAACACTGAACTGATTCCTCAAAGGTTTTCAAAGCAAGGAAAATTGTCATCTTTCCCAACTTTGTTGTACTTAAATTTCTGCATGTCAAAATGTTGAGCTGTGTAGTAGTCTTTCCTTCTGGTATAATCAGCAACTGGCTTAATTTACATATGAATGATCTTCAATGTTTTGATACATCATTATTGGTGGGAGGAATATTTATTGGGAGAATGACTATTGCCAATTTTGTTTATAATTTTGATATTATCTTTGCTGACCCCTTGACTCACTTAGATATGGTGCTCTAGTTCTTTATTTTTGATGGTTTTCTTTTCCTTTACTGAGACACTTAGGTGACCCAGTTCTAAATGCTAGCTGGTTAACTAAGTTTGGAAGATCTCAGGGAGTCAAATAGCTTTAGCGAATTAAAACCTATAATGGTACGTCTATAAATACCCAGTTTTCATCCAGATTATGCCTATAATACTAGGATGAACTAGAAGCCAGTTTAGTTTCTTATATAATGTCTGGCACATTTTCTTGCTATGTGGCGATAATTCAGAAGGTAGGAATCTCTGTGTCTGAGTCTTTGTGGCCCGGATTTGTAGTTCCCTCCTCAACACATTTGTTGAAAATACACATTTTGAAGATGATGTGCAGTGTGTACCTCCAATGAACTCTGTCATTTGTATTTTCTGTTGTCTTTAAGTAAGAACTTCCCCAAATGTTTAATAATTTAGAAACTTTGGGTAGGAAGTTTCATAGCATAATTTGGTACATGGATATAAATGATTTCCCACAAAACTAGTCATGCAAGAGGGCAATCCCCTTGTCCTTTGTCAGTCTACCCTGGTGCTCATTTCCACCTTTCAATCTTCCTCACTGGGGAGTGAGGATGGTTCTCTGGTTTTCCCTCACATATGCAATCTTTTGTGTTCCTTGCTAGTTTTTGCTCTCTGCTCTGGGAAAAGAGGAGCCTTCCGGCTGAATCTATCCAATGTTTGCAGCCTTAACATCTATGTTTTCTTTATGGCACTAAAAATTGGAATCAAGCCAGCAGACTAATTCCTGATAACTCTAAACTGAAGTACAGTCATTTCATTTTTTTTATAGAGTTAACTGCCCTGGGAGTGGCCCGTTCATAGTCACAGAGTTTCCTGGAAATTTATGGCTGCATTCTCAAGAGTCTGTCATGAAATTAAGGCCTGCAAAGGCACAGAGCCACTGAACTGAATATGGAAGAAAGAAGGTGGTGACTAATACAAGAGTCTGGAAACTATAAACTTGGGGCCTCATGAGATAGGAATAGAGGAAGCAGACTTCGGGCTCGGGGAGCTTATTTCCCACCCCATGAAAGGGCACAGGGAAATGCAAACCACGGGAAACGTGGTCCCCTAAATCCACACGATGCTCTCTGTGAGAGAAACTGAAGTTTCAGTCCTTGTTCTGGAGGAGCATGATTCATCGCATGGTGGGTGATGGCACTCATAGGAAATAGCTGCTGAGGTGGACACTGCGCTGCTAGTCATTGCCACCGAGCCAGCCCCGAAGCATGGCAGTTTTGTGATCTCAGCAGAAGGGAATGTTGGCTGGAACCATGCCTCCTTTGGCTCTGTCTCGCACGTACCCAAACCAAACCCACTGTCGCTGAGTCCATTTCATAGTGATATAGTAGTGGTTCTCAACCTGTGGGTCACAACCACTTTGGGGGTTGAACGATACTTTCACCGGGACCACCTGATTCATACCAGTAACAGAATTTCAGTTATGGAGTAGCAATGAAAATAATCCCATGGATGGGGGTTGCCACAACATGTGGAACTGTAGGAAAGGGCTGTGCATGCGAACCACTCATTGGTCAGTAGCATTTCCAGGGCTGTGAATCTGTGCGGGAACAACCAACCTCATCTTTCCCCTGAGGATTATATTAGCACCACATGCATCTGCCTAGTAGGCATTTAAAACATATGTGCTTGACGGATGAGGGAGCGAAAGAAGGGATTTAACCAGGTGCAATCTTCACCAAAGCGAATTACAACCTTCAACACCCAGATGTATCACCGGGGTTCTGGCAATCAGAGGAACTTCCTGTCATTTATTGATTTTTCCAGTTCTTCTTCCTTTCTCGACACAGAGGAAAGCCACATTTCCTTCCTTTACCGGATTTAGGCTTGTCTCTGGTTTGCATTGCATTGTGAACTCTGAGTGGAAGTGAACATTCTTCCCCCGGAGGTGCTCTTCAAGAGCCAATGCTTGCTTTTCCATGTTGACGCTTCCCTACGAACAGGCTCATGAGTGGATCTAGAGAAGCCATAAACTGGAAGCAGCAGCTTGGCTGGCTGGCTGAGTCAATACAGGAGGTCAACTGCTGCAGAGAATGGCTGGGTAGACAGCAGACTCTGAGCAAAATATAAACCCAGTTGTTATTAAGCTAATGTGTCAATGACAGTATGAAGCAATCATGACCCAAACGGTCAATGACGTCTCCTCTGCTAAATGCTTTTCTTGGTGAGAGCCTGTGATTCTCCCACGGAGAGGTGAGTATGGATTTCCTCTTTGAGGTGGTGGTAGAAATGATGCTCTGTGACTGTCAAGAATAGGTCTGAATATGCCACGAGGCTTCTACCCATCTCTCTTGGAACACTTGTCTCTGCAGAGAACCCAAGTTCCACAGAGAGGTCATGTGGAAGTGCAATTGATGAGAGTCAGGGCCAATTGACATCATGCAAAGGAGACAACAAATGCATCAGTAAAGCAGCCTCCAGGTGATTTGGGTGTTAGCAAGAAGGCCCCAGACCCGATGGGGCAGATCCAAGACACACCCACTGTGCTGTGTCTCTGAACCACAGGATCTGGGAGCACAATAAAATTGCTGTTTTATGTCTTCGAGTTTGAGACAGTTTGCTGTGAAGCAGTAACTGGAATGCACACATCAGCTTGTACCATTTATTAACCATCTCGATCCTAATACACAGATTGCTGTTGGCATAATGGGTTATGTGTTGGGCTGCAAACCTTGTAAAGTTAGCAGTTCCGAACCGCCAGCAACATTGACAGTATCAGAAACCCACTGTACAATTCGACTCTGTCCTTTAGGGTCATTATGAATCAGAATCCACTTGACAGCAGTGAGTTGGAGTTATCCTGATACAAAAGCCCCTCCTCCATGAAATAGATGAAGTGTAAATAACCATGTGAGATAAAATTTAAATACTATTTATAGTTTTGTTGTTATGGTTATTGTTACTGGTGTCTTCTGTGGGAGGAACCCTAGCAGTGTCGTGGGTTATGTGCTGGGCTGCTAATCACAATGTCAGCAGTTTGCAATCAACAGTTGTTCCATAAAAGAAAGATGAGGTTTTCTACTACTTTAAAGAATGATAGAAGCAGCAGTAAAGATATGAAATGACCATTGCATTAGGTAAATCGTCTGCTCCACAACACCTCTTTAGAGTGCGGAAATGAAACTTGTTCCTTTGTGAACTAAGGTGCCCCTGACCCAAGCCATATTATCTTCTTTTTTTGGTGTGTGTGTGTGTGTGTGTGTGTGTGTAGCATCACTGCTCTGGTGGGAGTAGGAAGCTCAGGCTTGCTCCTGGAGAGCTGCTGCTGGATTTGAACTGCCAAACTTGTGGGCTGCAGTTCCGCACACAACCACTATGTAAGATGGGGGCATGAGGAATGAAAGTTCATTTGATGACAACTGATTGCCTTATATGGTATCATCCTGGGCTTGTCTTAATCCATGAGTTTCATTTACTTCAACAACAAGAACAACAATAACAACAGCAACAACTTCCACTCCCACTGCGTTTTCCTTTCTTTCAGCAATATGTATGCAAAGTTTGCAAACTTAATTCTCTGGGGAATAATGATTTTTATTGTTTCATCCAGGAAGGATTTATTCTGCAAATAAATGTATACTTCTGTGCTTCAAGGAGATGAATGGTGCGTTAAAAATATTTACACATGAGAAAATGCTGTGAGGGAAAATGAGAGGTTTATATTTCTGTATGATTCATTGGTGCTTCAGAAATAGCTGGAATCTCAAGGTATAACTATGTTAGATAAAGTTTTGGAAGTTGGAAGAATTCTTAGTATACTGTTTCTCCCTTCAAACAAGGAGGACAAAAAGAGTTAACAAAGCCTCTAGATGGATGCAGGCATTCATGCCACAATGTATTTAGAAGCATGTGTGTTAGGATTGAAAAAACATCAAAGAAAATCCCTATTATTGTTTTTTGGGGGGAGGCATCACTGCCCTCTGGTGGGAGTGGGAGGCCCAGCCTTGATCCTGAAGAGCTGCTGCTGGATTTGAACCGCCAAACCAGTGGGCTGCAGTCCCACACACAACCACTGCACCACTGGGGCTCAACCTTTCCTATTATTGTATTAAACAATAATATTGATTACACAGCTCTAGGGACATATGGACACTGGAATCCACATTAGGGCAAGTATTGCCTTCCTAAGATTTAATGAATAGTTTCTTAAATAATTTTTGTAGGTAAGTTTTCGTTCTTCTTAATGTAGTGGGAAATATTGGTTTCAGAGAAAATCCAACATGCTGAGCATTAGTTTGCCGACAAAATGAAAGATGTGATAGTTGATGCTTTTTATGTTAATATGGAGATGTCTAAAAGTGTAGGGATGGAATTCAACTTTGAATTGAGTAATAGCCAGACAATGCTTCCTTGGGGGTGTGGTTTTCTTATAAGGAGGACCCTGGAAGCCTCCTTTGCTCTCTGCCCTTCTGTGTTCCAGCTCATTGGGATTCTTGTTACCACCCTGAGAGTTGCTGGTGTCCTGTCATGTTTCAGCCAATCTTGGACCCACAGCCCTGTACACCTACAGGCCTGTGAACTTCCATCATTCTGCATCATTGCATGTGGTTTCGTGAGTCTGAAGATGGACTTATAGACCTGTATCTGACTTGTGGACTTGAGGTGGATGGGGCCGAGTTACTTTTTTGATTTATAATTACTTCTGGATATAGAGCTCTTTCTTATACATATTGAGTCACACAGAATTTGTTTCTCTAGCCAACCTGTCCTAACATATAAACATACCCTAAAGACAGTGACATACACATATGATAATTTCAGATTCTTTCTGTCTTAGGTTGGAGCTTCCAGACTAAGAGAAACTAGAAAGAAAGACCTTGGCATCTATTCCTGAAAATGAACCAATGAAAACCTTACATATTCCAACAGACTAATTTCTCACATGCTGCAGGAAGAAGACGTCCTTAGATAAGGAGAAACTCAGAATACGCAGTAGCTGCACAATGGATTTATGGGAGCTTCATGAAGGACTATACAATTCTGTTTTCTCATGTGGTCACCAGGAGTTGAATCTCACTCAAAGTCACTGAATACAATTAAAGAGAACAATATTTATTATAAGAAAATGAGCACAGATCCAAATTTAGTAATGATCCACGCACATGAGCAATGTACATAGTTGAGAAATATCACACATGTAAATAGATAGGAGTGAGAGATGAGTGAAAGGCCTAGCATAGGGAAGACTTGGGATCACATTTCAACTCCTCCCTCAACTTGCTGGTGGAAACAGAACCAATTGCTTTTTTATCCCCATTTCCTTCACAAGAACATGGGGCTCATAATATTCACCCCACAGCGTTATCTTGGGGAATGGGAATGATGCAGAGAAGTGCGTTGCAGATAGTAATCACTTCATACAAGATTGTTGTTGCTCTGTTCCTTTGAGTCAGTTTCAACTCACTGTGATCCTAGGTGTAGCAAAGTGGAACTGGCCTTGTTATGTTTGTGCTCATTGTCACAACCGCTGTGTCAGTCCAACTCTTCTAAGGCCTCATTCTTACTCTATTTTAGTAAGAAAAATATCAGCAGCTGTTGTTCTAACATAAAGTTCCCCAGATATAACAATTCTTGAGGTACAGAATCGAGCACATTATTTGTTTATTGGTATTCTGTTAATAAAATGGAGGTTTGGATTTAGGTTTTAGAATGTTCCTATTTTTGCTCTTTCATTTTTATCCAGAGACAAAATAGTTGGAACACTATCTCTTTAAAGATGTCATAAGCCAGCCTCATGTCTACTTGTCCAGCTCGGAGAGCTAGAGATTAGCATCTTTGTCTCTCACTCCTTCTATGACATAAAAACCATGTGCAAAACTGACTAGTAAGATGAAATTTTCTTCAGGGTTGACATCAGTGACACTGAATGACTGCTATTGTAGAACAAGCAAATGGAGGAAGTGATTTGCAAACCAATTAGTCACATACACAGGTAATGTTGTATTCTTAGAAATTCTTTGTTTGACTAAGAGTGGACTGCTGCTATGGTCATTGCCTCTCCTCTGCCCATTTTCTCCTTACCTCTTTGCCTACTTACCTCTTTACTACTCCTGCTCCATATTATTCTTTCTACAAGACGTCAGATACAGACAGAGGATTGGGTGCAGAAGGCAGCTGCCTTCTCCCCAGTAGAGTGCTCTGGGCCTAAGCTACCACTTGGTTACTGAGAATAAAAACTTGTTGATAATGAAGTTACCTTGTCCCCTGAAAGAGCCTGGTTGATGTATTTCAAAATCAATCGCATGGGGTAGGCTTGAGGAATACTTTAATTGATTTTATTAATAATTTTCTCAGATCTCAGAGGGTTTTATGATCCCTTCAAATAACCACCAAACCAAAAAACTAAACAAACCACCCAAACCCATTTCTATTGAGTTACTCATAGCAAACCTATGGGACAGAGCAGAAGTGCTTCATTGGGTTCCAAGGCTATACATGGAGCTTATGGAAGCTGACTGCCACATCTTTCTCTCACAGAGTGGATGGTGAGACTGACACGTTAGCAGTCAAGCATTTTAACCACTGTGCTACCAAGGCTCCTATCATGTTCATCAAAGGCCAATAAATGGCATATTTTGTCTATTCTTAAATGTTTCCAATCTAAAATTATTTTAGAAGAAATACATATCTCTTTATTTGGAGATGACATAGTCTTATTTATAGAAAGGCCCAAAGATCCAGTAACAATTACTTGAACTAACTGAAACATTTGACAGCATAACAGGCTGTAAGACCAGCATATTGAAATTAGTTGTATTCTTGTATATTAATTATGATACCAAATAAAAGATATCAAAAGAACAATATCATTTACAATAACTGCACAATAGAGAAAATATTTAGGAATGAATCTTACCAGAGGAAAAAAAAACCTATACAAAGAAAAGTAAAAATAATTCAAGTAACTGAAAGGAACTTACACAAATAGAACAGCCATGTTCCTGGATAGGCACACTGAATATTGTGAAAATGCCAATATTACCAAAACTACTTTACAAATTTAATGCAATTCTGAGCCAAATCCCATCACAATCTTTTAAAGAAATAGAAAAACTATTAATTACCAACATTATATGGAAAGAGACCTAGGATGAATAAAACACTGTTAAAAAATAAAAACAAAGTAAGAGGACTTTCACTCCCAGACCTTAAAATCTACTTTATAGCCACGGCAATCAAAACAGCCTGTTACCACTGGCGCAACAATTCATATAAAGACCCTTGAATTAGAATTGAGATCTCAGAACTACAACTAAGTACCAACGGATACTTTGTTTTTGTTAAAGAACTAAAACACAGTAAATGGACAAGTGTCAGCCTTTTTAACACATGGTGCTGGAAAACTGGATCTTCACTTTGAAAAGAATGAAACAAGACCTATATCTTACACCATGTAAAAAAAACAGACTCTGGATGAATCAAGGACCTAAAGATAAGCCACACAATTATTAATACTATCAATGGGAAAATAGGGGCAAAATTAATGACAAGGTATAAGCACAATACCAAATTAATGAAAAGAAATCCACACTATAGAAGACTGAACAAAACCTGAGGCCTACTAAATATACGCCAGGCATAGCAAAAGACATCAAAAGTCTCAGATAATGGGTGAATCCCCCAAATCTATAGAAAACTACATCATCACAAGAAAAATACCAAAAATCCAATTAAAAAGGGGGCTGAAGACATGAATAGATAATTTCCAAAGATGACATAGAAGCAGTCAAAGTCCATGAGATGAAACATTCATGATGATTAGCAATAAGAGTAGTACAAATTTAAACAACAATGAGATGGCGCCTCACACAGACATTTTGATAAAATTCAGTAAGATGGAAAATAACAAATATCGGGGAGACTATGGAGACCGAGGAACACTTTTACATTGCTGGTGCGACTATAGGATTGTACAACCATTTAAGAACTCAGTATGGCATTTCCTTAAATAAATGCAAGTACGAGTACCTTATGATCCAACACGCTCTCTATTGAGTATCACCTTAAAGAAATGAAGAATATAACATGAAGAGACATGTATACATCTTTGTTTATTGCAGCAATTTCCACAGTGGCAAAAACATGGCAGCAAGAAAAATCCC
Source organism: Nesogale talazaci (assembly GCA_004026705.1). NCBI lineage: Eukaryota > Metazoa > Chordata > Mammalia > Afrosoricida > Tenrecidae > Nesogale > Nesogale talazaci. The sequence continues at coordinate 8,775 of PVJH01020403.1, read as the reverse complement.
AACTACAGGGGAATGGATAAGCAAGGTCTGGTATAGCTATACCGTGGAATTTTGTGCATCAATAAAAAAAAAATCAGTGGTAATTTTCTTAAAACAGACATGGACAAAGCTAGGGAATATCATCAAACTCTGTCAATCTCACAAAGATGAATAATTTTGTCTCCATTGTTATTTAAAAAAACAAAAAGAAGAAACGTCATTTATACACCAGTAGGTAATACTTTGGTCACTACAAAGGAGGCCAGGGATGAGACAGCAAACAGGGAGTGGGGAGAGATGAAGGGGTATAAAAAATATAAAAAAATGATGCTGATTTTGTTCCTTGGGCTGTGATATTTATGCATGTATACATATGCATATATATAATGTTTCTTTAAAGCAAATTCCTTCAGATTCCTTAAAAAAAAAGTGGAGGGAAAGTTAAATTGGAATGGCCTTGTGAGTGACAAGCAAATTCATCTTAAAAATTTTTTTTCAGTCTGATGTGAGAATACATATTGTAGTTATAGAAAGGTCTCAGCTTCTAATCACTTCATGTCTTTGTATGAGGTCTAAGTCTGTGAGCTTGATTTCCAACCCTAGTCTGCTAACCTTAGCTTTCGGAGTGCCTGAGAGATGAATGTATTCCATGAACCTATATACGTGGCCTCACTCTTCAGATTGTGCCAACTCTCCTTATTCTCAGAAATTACTTAAATGTTTTTATATCTACATTTATATGTAAATAAAATAATCCATGAATACCAAATTTTAAGGTGCTAAAATAAAAGAAATGGTTTCATATGAACATATTTCACACAGAGATTGTAAAATAAATTATGATTCTAAGGTATAATTTGCATAGGATAAGTGGCATCTACTTAAAGTCTACTCAAATTTGATTCCAAAGTTGAAGATTGAATAAAATAGATGACTATGGGTTCAAAGTGGGGTCTTGGTGGTGGTGTAGAGGTTACAGTGGCCGGCTGCAAGCTGAAAGGTTGGCAGTTGGTTCTCAGTGGGTGGAAGATGACAGTCTTGGAAACCCTGAGAGGCAGATATACTCTGTTGTCTCAGGTCGTCCTGAGTTGGGATTGGTTGGATGAACTGCTTGATCTGATAATTCCTAAATCAAAGGGGAGGAATAGATTCAGAGAGGAAACTCAGGGATTGTGGAATTCTGAAAAGAGAACTCTTAGAAGTACAGGAGTCCAGTTTCTTGACATGTTGTGTGCCATGCAGTAATTCTGATTCATAGAGACCTTCTAGGGCAGAGCAAAACAACTACACAAGCTTTCCAGTGCAGCAGATTGCCACAATTTTCTTCCACGGAGTGGCTGCTGGGTTCAAACACCCACCTTGCGGATAGCAGCCAAATGCTTAGCCACTGAGCCACCAGGGGTCCTTATTTTTTATTTTATATTTGAGGAAATAAAGATTCTGAGAGCTAGTCATGGAAACACTAATCATTTTTTCTTGTGTTTTTATTGATATAAAATTCACATATCATACATTCCCATAGTTGTCACTTTTTAAAAGAGTTGTGTATATTTCATCACAATCAGTTCTAGCGCACCCTCCCCAGGATAGCATTCATTTTTTCGCTCCCCAACTTGCCCCCACCATCCTCAATAAACCATTGCATCAGTTATCATCTCTATGCATCCACTCCTTCTGTGCTTTATAAACTGGGGAAGTTCAAAGAAACAAGGAGAAACAAAAAGCAACACAGAAAAAAATAAAGATGAAAAAAAAAACAACTAAAAGATCACCAGCAATATTGACTTAAGCCAGAGAGAAAATTTGTGTCATGGAACAAGCAAGAACCATTTAAATTTAGAGCAAACTCAGGTTGGGTCAAGAGGGGGGAGGTCAACTGACCAGGTATCACATTATACCATCGTTCCACCCACTGTAATCAAACTTACAGTAATCTCTGATAACAAAGATATTCCTGTCCCTAAACTATGACTGGAAGGGTCATATCAGCCATAAACTTAATCTGATTGGAATTCTGCAGAAGGAATTTGGGTTCCCACTGTCCTCCATAGCTTTCTACAAATGGAGTGCTTGCAATTTAAGCTCTGCTACATTTCCCTTCATCATATTTGGATTTTGCCCTGTCTTTGGATCACACAGCCTGGTGTGCTTTTTTGATGTGGACTTAGTTGACTCCTCCCTTAGAAGACTGCTTGTTGGAATAGAAACCTTTTAAACCCCAGACACTCCAGCAGTTGATAGCCAGACACCATCTGATTTCTCTGTCACATTTTGCTGTAGCACCCTTAACTTCAGTGAGGAAGCTCTACTAATTTAAGATGCAGAAACTCTTAGAGATGAGGAAAATGACTTCTTAATCAATTTAGTGCTCAACGTTTGTGGCACATGTCTAATTAGAGTTACTTAGTAGTACTCTGCCTTCCACCTCTTTTACATAGTCTTTTATCTATGTACTGATTGCTTGCCGTCATCACAAAGGGATGGAAGGTTCATCTTTGATTTGAAGAAACTCTTACAGTACTAATAGTCGCCTGAGTTTTGAATGGCATTCTCAGTCATGCTGATGGTTCTCCTGATTCATGGAGTCATCAAATTCATTCATTTGTGGCTCTGAGAAGGGGTGGGTGGCCAAGTAAAGCAAATTGGTGTCTGTAAACCCACACATAAGCACTCCATTAAGTTCAGAATATGGCCAAATAATTGAGCTAGAACTGGTTTGACCTCTGCTTACATAAGCCATGGCTAAGGAAACTCCATCAACTGTTAGCAGCATGGGGCAACAAACAACAGGGTATAAATTATAATATGGACCAGACCAAATATTTGTTTAACTAAATGTTTGCTTAAGTGGAAGCTTTAGTATTTAATGACACTGGCATTTGGATAATGTCTCAGGAGCTCATTTTTAAGATGTGAGAACTGAGGCTTAAAAGGATTAAAAATCTTCCTGGTGACTCCAAAGCCAATAAAGGGCACTCCTGGGACCCAGACTCATGGCATTGAGCCACTATAGTTTCACACATTGACTTTTGAATAAATAAACAGTGGCTTAAACTTCTAATTCCTTAGTAAAATGAAGTTCAAATGAAGGAAGGCTAATATATTTTTTTTCAAACACATCCCTCTATCTGTGAGCACCTCTGTTCAGAAAGTAGGCGCACACTTTTAGGCATTGACAGAACAACATGAATTTCTCTCTCTTCTTAATTTAGTAATGTTTGTTCTTACCTTGTTGCCAGTGAGAATATTTTGAGAGTTAACTGGCTACAAGGCTTTTTCCCTCTGGGTGTCATCTTTATAAAATAAGGAAGACCAAAGAACAAGCAATGCATTTGAATGGTGTTGCTAGCAAAAAATATTGCAAGTACCATGGTATGGACTGCCCCCAAAACAAACCAATCTGTCCTCAAGCAATATGGCCAGACTGCTTCTTCAGAGGCTAGGACGCTGAGACTTTGTCTAATACACTGTAAACATACTGTCAGGAGAGACCAGTCCCCAAAGAAAGACATCAAGCTTGGTAAAATAGAGAGGCAGCAAAGAGAGGAAGGCCCTTAAGGACAAGGACTCATCCAGTGGCTGCATTCGTGGGCTCAGGCATAGCCACAACTGTGAGGTTGGTGCAGGACTGGGCAGTGTTACTCTATTGTCCCCTGGAGTCTCTGGGGATGGGACCTGACTTAAGGACACCTGACAAGACCAATCCAGATGGGAGAATATGGTCACACCTTTCTTCCACAGTGCTGCTGGGTGGGCTACAATCAACCTTTAGGTTAATGATTGCAACACTCTTGCAATGCCCAGGAAACATAGATCAGCCAGGCACTTTTTTTGACTTTTGACTGTAGTTTGTCATTACATCTGCACTCATGTCACCGAAGACCTAAGGACATAAATGTGAAGATTCCATCCCTCCAGGTGATGCCCCAGTGACTTTGGAGCCTCCTTCACTCACACACTGAATCCAGCAGCAAATCGCAATTCCTCTACCCAAAGTAAGCGCCCTGACCATGAGGATCCCTGTTTTCTATAGACTGCCGTCCCCATCCTTTGGTTTGGTGATAGCTATTGCATTAAACCTCAGTTTCTTTGAAATCATCAACCTTCTCTGAATTTAAAGAAGTCCCGCATTGTTACTATTTTTCAATGGAAATCAATCCCTCTCATTTTGTTACCATCTTATATATCAATAGAAACACTTCCTACCTTAAAACAAACAAAAACTTTTGTCTCGTCTAGATTTTAGAGATAGCATGCAAGTATTCATTCTACAAATATGTCTTCAGATCCTGCAATGTGCTCTGACTGGAGCAGAAGGTAAAAATAAAACACAGTTCTGACATTACTGGTATTTATAGACAAAGTCAATGTGAGATGGTTGGGATATTTACCGGTAACCATCATGCAGGGAGAATGGTGTATTGATTGAGCTTTTGGGAAGAGGAGTAAAATTCGAGCTGGATTTGTAGCAGCTTTCCTCAGAATATGTTCTTCAATCTCTGTAATGACACTTTTTGTAGCTGGGGTGACTGCAAGGGCTCAGATCTCAAGGATGCTCATTTCCCCAACACTGATGGCAGAGCTCACTGGTGGTCTGAATTTGCCCTTGATTTTCTATAGCAGGTCTAGCTCAGAGATTGTGTTTTTCTGCTAATCAAAAGATCAGCAGTCCAAATCCCGGGGTGCCGTAAGACAGAAGCCTGAAAATCTGTTTTCCTAACGACTGTTATGGATACCAGCCAAGAAAGCACTACTCTGATACCCATTACTACCCCACACCCCCATACCCAGAAAATAGTCAACCCCCCTGCCAAATCTTTCTTCTGCAGAGTGGCTTCTGAGTTTAAACCCACAATCTCTCAGTTAACGGCTGAGCACCTAAACACTGGGCCATCCGGGCATCTTAGTCTTTCATTAAAAAGACTTTTACTATCATCTGGTCACTGCTGGCTCATAGCCACCCATTCCAAACCACCCCCCCACCCCCACAACCCCTAACCCCACCGGTGGCACCCTTGGGCTTCTGAGCCTTTAATGGTTCCCAGGAGTAGAAAGCCACATCTTCCTGTTGTGGAGTGGTTTTGAATTGTTGACTATTCAAATCGCCGCCCATCTCCTAACATCTCTGCCACCAGCATCTCTCAGTCTGTAACAAGGCACTTAAAATACTTTTTGTGTGTTCTATCCAATGATTCCTTCTTAGCTGTGGAATCTGCTGATTAATTTTCCATGAATATATTAATTAAAAGTTTATTCCTTTCTCCCTATGTTCTCTCACCATGGTATGAGGTTCTTCCTGGAAGCCAAATATTTGCTAGCCTTACACTTTTATGCAGAAAAACATGTGGATTATACTGAAAATGATGGTCATTTCATGTGAATTAGAGCAGCCTTGTGAGCTGTGAGATTAGCATTGGCATATGAGGTTTGCCTGACTGAATTTTTAGAGTAGCATAGAAAGATAAACTCTACCTGCTCTCACCTCCACCCCTATCCTATTGGCTGCATGGCAGGGTAAATTCCAGCACTCCGAGCACCCACTGCAATTATTTGATTGAATACTGTTTATGTGTGGCGTTTCTGAGGTAGACCGTGACTATACTGAGCACAGGGACAGGGCCATATTGATTTCCATTGCTCTAGCTCCTAACTCAGTCGGAGGAAGGGAAGATGAGCAAGAAATGAAACGGGAATAAAGAAATACCAAGAGACAACCCATGAGGCATAGGCTAGCCTTGTTCTCCTACTGTTATGAATACTATTTCTTATTTATTACACATGAATAATTTACAAGTTCAGTCTTTAGTTGTGTGACTGTTCCATGTTCCTTTATTTCCAGAATATCCTCTTGCTTATTTCATGTGGTGCTATTGATATTATTGAAGGGTGTGACTTCAGCCATCATAACGGTGAACATGTGACCCCCCCTGGCCATATGCCATCCGTGTGGGGCCATCAAGCAAGGCCAGTTAAGATACTTTTTTAGTGATACCAATAGATGTGGGGAGGAAGTCTCCTTCTCTTTGAGATTGTGTGCCACAAAGTCCAGATGAGCCAAAGAAGATTGGGACCATCTTTTCTCTAATGTGAAAAAACCTTTTCGGATCTGGAGCCAAAGAGTCGAAAGCAGAGAGAGAGAAACAGGGAGGAGAGAAGAGGACATCTTTGGCTGAAGTACTGGACACAATGGCACGTGTCTGCAGGTCAGACTCTCCCAGTGCCCCTCCATCCCTTTTTTCTTTTTCTTTAGGTGTTTGAACCAATGGAATTTATTAGTTTACAAATTTAATTTCTTCTTACACTAGAGTTGGGTTTCTGTCATTTACAACCCAGAAACCTTAAATGATACCAGGCAACATTTCACCAATGCAATCATTTGTCTGGAATGTGCTATTCCCTGGCTAGGGCGATGTGAGTAAGTGGTCCACTCCACCCACAGAAGGGGGTCCAGAGCAGCGGTTCTCAAACGGTGGTCTAATGACACTTTCACAGGACTCTCCCGGTTCTTAACAGTAGCAACATTACAGTTATGAAGTAGCAACAAAAATAATTATATGGTTGGGGTCACCACAAGATCAGGAACTATATGAAAGGGTTCGGGAGGTTGAGGAGCACTGCAGAGTTCTTGGGACCCACCCATGCACAGTCCTTTGCCCTGTTGTGCCTACAGCCAGAAGACTCTCGTGTGGCAACTGTTTTGGCAGCTTTCAGCCTTTTTCCTTGGCTTCTAGAAAACCTCTCTGGCTCTTTTTCCTCTGAGGACATTCCAGTCAAAAACAAAACAAAACAAAAACCAAAATAACATTAAAAAAAAAACAGCAAAACCGCAAACAACCCCCCCCCCCACCAAGCATTTTTTCCCTTCACTCAGACTTATGGCTCTAGGCCAGTCTGAAAAAAACCCACAGATCCGCATGTGCTTCTCCACCCAGAAAAAATGAAAAAAACCCAAAACAAAAACCAAGAGGGTGTTACCAGAGGGCCTGCCACCCTACTGACACAAATAAACTGTGTCAGCAGGAGAGACAGAAGGCCCCAGGGGTTTCCAAGGGAATGCTTGACTGTTGGTAAGGATACGAAGCAGACGTACCCAAGACACAAGCCCCCAGAGTTCTGACTCGCCCAAGGAATGTGGTCTGCAAAGCCAAAGCACAGGTGCCCTCTGTTTTCTGAAACTTCAGTTTATGTCTCTTGACACCACTTTACTTTTCTAGAAAAAAAACAAAAACCCAACCCACACTAGCACACCTTGGTGCTAATAAGAAAGATTCCTAATAAGATTTTGGTTTTAAGGGCAGGGGATGGAGGGTGTGTGTCAATCAAGCTAGTGCCCAGTATTTATTTTGCAACAAACTGTTAAAAGAGACAGGACAAACATAAGCTAGAAGGCAGGGGTCTTTGCCCCGGGAACTACACTTAGCACTTCAGCGTCTCAGCATCATGCTGGGGCAGCTCTGACCTGTGTCTGTCCACAGGTTGGTGTGTGATTTTAGGTTTTGTGTATGATGCGGTGATAGGGTGTCCAGATATCCTCAAAAAAATGTTTTTCCTACAACGGAATGGTGATTGCTTCTTCATTTTGACACCATTTTGGTCTGTGAAAGATTTCATAGGATGGTCTTATTTCAGATAGTGGGGGAAACCTGCATTTCCTTTCATTGTGAGTAGGTTGTCAGTGATTCTTGGTAAGGCACTGTGGGCATTTTCTGTATGTTTCCCTCAAGATGTACTAACAAGCAACATTTCGACTCTCATCTGTTATCTGCTCATAAGCAACCCAAGCCATTAACGTTCCCGGATGATCAACATTTACAGTTGGCATTTACAGCTAACTTTGTGTTTGCCAGAATGAATTCCTCCCCTTGGGATTTTTCTGATTGTGCCTGAAACTTACATCATACCCAGACTGACTTTTGTGGCATCAGTTGATTCTGACTCATGGCCCTTTGTTTATTTTACGGACTGTTTTATTGTTGTTGAGAACATGCACAGCAAAACAAACATCAACCCCACAGCTTCTACGTGTACTGTTTTGTGATAGTGATGGCGTTCTAAGAGCTATGCAAGCATTCTCAGCCTACTCTTGTGAGAGGTTTGTTCCCTATTAACATATATTCTCGGCTTCCCCGGGTTTCTAGGTAATCTGTCCTGGGATGTTGTCAATGTGATCCAGCAGACACAGTTCTTCAAAGAGCATAACACAGCTCAAGACAGACATTATTTTCACTAGGTAAGTTTGCTACACTAGTGTTTGGTTTGAAGAAGACTTCAAGGGCTATATTTCTGGTTGAAGGCTTAAAGATTTTCTTCAGGCAATAGTTTCAGTGGATGGCTTATCCAAGCTTTGGGCCTCAAAGAAGTCTAAAGTCCACAAGAATCTGAAATTTTGCTCTGTATTTTCTCCCTTTTGATAGGGATTCTTCTATGTCATATTTGACCAAATTATTCAATGTTGGACACTATCTAATGCATCTGGATTTGTGGCAAATGAATCAGTGGTTCATGGAGGCCATGAACCATTGATTCCATAATCTTCCTGAATTCCTGATTCACCTTCTTCCTCTGTTGTTCCAGGTGAATCAAGATTAATTGTTGTGTTATAGATGGCTACTTGCATACTTTTAAGACTTCAGTAAATGGGAGTTGGAACCCTAGCACTACTAGAACAATTAGCTGGTATGTGCTATACAATCACAAACCCACATTTCCAAGCACCATGAGGTTTTGGGTTATCTATAAATAGACACAAGGCACTTTAGAGAAGTAATGCAAAAATGACTAACTTTCACAGCACAC
>PVJH01020402.1:0-40615 GCA_004026705.1 Nesogale talazaci | reverse complement strand
CAGTGATAACAAAATTTATATCATAATCTCACTCATACACACGTCTACATAGATAAACACAAATGAACCAAGTTTCACAAAACAATACTGTTCCTAATTTCTTTACTTTTCACTTATGTAAATAGTCTGTGACCATTAACATCGAGCCTATAGTTAATGATTGTCACCCATTATTAGAAAGACATTGGGCTGAGCCCTGGTGGCGTAGTGGTTGTGCGCGGGACTGCGGCCCACTGGGACGGAGATTCAATTCCAGCAGTGGGGCTGGGCCTCCTACTCCCACTACCGGAGGAAAAAAAAAGACATTGGTTGAAGACAATTCTTTTGGAATACAGGTTAAGATCGATCAAATCTGTATGCCAGGGGGTGTGAGATCTCTTGGTGACATCTCAGGACCCCATCCAGAAGAGGGGGAGGGGTAAGGCTCAGCACACAGTGATCCAGACCTTGCCCCATACCGACCACCAATATTAAACTATTACTTTGCAAATTCACAGTAGGGGGGAATAAAAGGAAGTTTTATTGAACTTTTATTTTGGCAGGAATATTGAAGTTTATTGAATAAATGAACTTTCCAGACCCTTTCAACTTGATAGCAATGGTTTTTTTCGTTGTTTTTTTCAATTGTGTAGGTCAAAATACACCAAGTTAAAATATAAATCACAAATCAGTCTCACTCTAGATTCAAAACAGCATCATTGGACTACACAAAAAAAATACTGACCATTCAAAGCTTATTTTGGGGGAGGGGGGCATCACTGCCCTCTGGTGGTTGTCATGGGCGCTACCCAGTGCTGCTCCTGAGAGCCGCTGCTGGACTTGAACTGCCAAGCCCGCGGGCCGCAGTCCTGCGCTCAACCACTTATGCCACCAGGGCTCAGCCTATTCTTAATCTTAAAGCAACTTTACGTTTGCTCTGTATGATACATCGCCAAGCCAACAAACTAAGCTACATGATTTCAACTTTCTTTTCACGGGGAGGTCTGAAGGCCTTGATTGATTATGAACACATCTATGCCGCTAAACCAAATACCCAGCGTCGTTCTGATTCATGAACACATGTATCTTTCCGCTGGAATTGCCTCCTGCCAAAATAAACTGAGTCGGATGCAGGGTGTTGATGGAACACAGAGAGGAGGCAAAGGATTCTCCAAGAAAAGAATGCAGTCTCTTCCCCGTCTCGTGGAAGACGTCTACCCGCCGTGGGGAGGTCATGCTGCCGACCACGAAGCAGCCTTCTTGCTTAGGGTCCCAGATGGCTTGGAACCTGGTCAGCCAGCGCCCAGATCTGGTGTCGTGCCTAGGGATTTAAAAGACAAAAAACTATCTCAAAAAAAAAATGTTAAGTAACTCCACAGTACTGCACATGGGATAAAGATGATGATGGTCCCACATATTGCTTGTTTTCTCTGCCGAGACTCTTCCCAAATTACTGACTTTCCACCTGCTTTCTCTCCTCCCCTGCACTGTCCAGGGAGGAGGAGCTGCATTCTTCTCCTGGGCTCACCAGCAGTGAGCACACAGCCGCAGGGCATTCTCTGCTGAAATGGTACTTGGCTTTGCTCACTGTCTCCTACCTCAGTGGCCAATCCTAGACCCAGTACTGTCCAAGGCAAATCACTTTTCTAACACATCCAAATGTGACGCCTTAGAAATAAAAAATCTACAATCTAGGTTATGGGTGGCTGTTTTGACAGGGCCTGTCTTCCATGTTCATATTCCCCTGGTGACTGATCCAGGAAACTATAATCCATACAACTTTAAAGTCCAAAATACAGGTATATTGGGTCTTTTACAGACAGCTCTCTAAGGCAAAAACATAAGGGCTAACTTTTATTCTATCATAATACCACTAGCTAGCACACACTAGAGAAAAACATTTCCCACGACCCAACTGTAAATAAAAATTCCTGACACCACAATCATCACTCTCGTTAATTCTGGAAGTAGAAAATACATGAGAAACCGAAAGACTGCAGTGAAGAGTCTGAAATTAAATTTTAAACAGAATAGGTGTAAAACTTCTGAAAAAGAGACTAACATATGTTAAGCTATAAAACTCATGCTGCAGCCTGAGCCCCGGAGGCATAGTGGTGGCATAATGGTTGTGTGTGGGACTGCAGCCCACTGGGTTGAATCCAGTTCAAATCCAGCAGCAGTTCTCCAGGAGCAAGGCTGGGCCTCTTACTCCCACCAGAGGGCAGTGATGAAAAAAAAAAAACCCCTCATGTTGCAACCATCAAATACAAATACATCAAGCAACTCACTCTGAGTTAGTGCATCCAGTGGCATTACCTGGGAAGGTTCTCACTGGTCACAGTGATTTCTTTTCATAAAAGCAGTTTCACTCCAACTTCCTATTTTGTGAAGGCTGATTTAAAAGAACAGTGTGCAGCTGTGAAATTTTGACACAGAAACTGTAGTGATATTGAACACTGCTTACAAGAGCAGCACTATGGAAAAAAAGTGTGTGAGTGGTTTTCTCATTTCAAAAAAGGTAAAATGTTAATTGATGACAAACCTCATTCTGAATGTCCATCAACTGCTCCAACAGATGACAAAATCTGGGCACTTAAGCTTGGAGACATACAACAGACCACTGGACAGACCACTGAAGAGATTGGAATGTTATCTGGATTATGTTGGGAGCTCAGTGTAGCGAATTTTAATGTTAGATTTGGAAATAAGAAGGGTCACTGCAAACTGGTTTTGCCACAACAACAATGTACCTGTACACGCAGCCATCTCTGTATCGTCAATTTTTGGCAAAAACAATAACAACATGCCTCTCTTGGCCCGTGCACCTTATTCACCTAATCTCACTCTGTGTGACTTCCTTTTGTTTCCTCAAATAAAGAGGGACATGAAAAGGCAGTGAAACTTGACACCACAAGAGGTGAAGAAAAAACAAGGGAAGTACTGTCAGCCATCCAAAAAGGGGAGTTTGAAAAGTGTTTCCAAGCAGTGTTAGATCTGACAAAGTTTGGATAACCTACAGGAGCAACTCCTTAAATTCTGATTCTCCAAATTTTTGTAGCAAATATCTTTTTTTTTGGGGGGGGGGTAGTAAATATCATGTGTCATAAAACTTTGACATGTTGGGCTGAGCCCCGGTGGCGTAGTGGTTGTGCGCTGGACTGCGGCCCACTGGGACGGTGGTTCAATTCAAGCAGTGGGGCTGGGCCTCATACTCCCACCACCAGATAGCAGTGATGCCCCCCCCCCCAAAAAAAAAAACTTTGACATGTTATTGTGGGGTTTTCAAAAGTAATTTAAAATCACAATTCTGTGTTTTATGGAAAATTATTAAAATACTAACAATAAAAGATATTACAAAGTAATAATTTAAAAATTATCAAGGGTTCAAGAATTATCAAGGGCTCATGAAGGATGGGGGGGAAAATAAGAAGCTAATACCAAGGGCTTAAATAGAAAGCAAATATTTTGAGAATGATGATGGCAACAAATGTACAGGTGTTCTTTGCATACAATGGATGGATGCATGGATTGTGATAAAAGTTGTATGAACCCCCAATAAAATGATTTTTTTTTTTAAAAAGTGTTTCCAAGAATGGGACTGTAGATTTGACAAAGTAAGCGTAATAAAGAGTACTTTGGAAGTAATAAGGCTGTTTTGTAAAAAAGTTAACTACATAGGTTTGAAGGAAGAATCCGGGTTTTTTGGGTACCTCTGTGTACCCAAACGCAAACGCCCTGCCAACTTTATAAGTGCCAACAATCAGGGATAGCAGGGGGGAGACAGGAAGCAAACGTCTCCCTTTGACATGACACCTGCACACGTACATTCAAAACCGCTCAGGCAAGAAGGCAAGAATGAGATGAAAAGATAACATGAGTAATTTGGGACTGACTAAAGTCATCAGCCTTCACCAAAAATCTCTCTCAGCAGCACAGTAACTTGAGAGAAAGATTAACCCTCTCTAGATACAGGGAACCCAGGAGTGAAAATTCTTCCGAAAAAAGCAAAGGCCCTTCTGAGTAGAAAGTAGCAAGTGAGATCACAGAAAGAATGCAATTATAAGGAAGCAGGCCTGATCCGGTGCTTCGTTCTGGTGTGCATGTAGGGTCACTACGTATCAGACCCAACTCCACAACACCAGCAACAGGCTGGCCCATCTCTGTGACCATCAGCACATCTGCACGCCAATCTGCTCACCTAATCCAGGGTCTTCACTGCTGGACAAACGGACACCTACCTGATCGTGGTGAGAAGAGGAAGCTGAGCGGACGGACAGCTGCTGTCAAAAACTCTGCAAAATATACATCAGAGATAGAGCAACACATTCTTTGTTATGTTTTGAAAGCCTTCTGAAATAACCTTAGTGCATTTTAACAAGCTTCCCAGTGGTTCATGACATGAAAGATGACTTATTTTTTTTTTTTTAATTTTTTATTTCTTGGGGCATCACTGCTCTCCGGTGGTGGGAGTAGGAGGCCCAGCCCCACTGCTGGAATTGAACCTCCGTCCCAGTGGGCCGCAGTCACGCACACAACCACTACGCCACCGGGGCTCAGCCCAAGATGACTTATTTTTAAATAAGATGGCTTACAATAACAAATCTCAGCTAACACATTTTTTTTTAATTTTATTGGGGGCTCTTCCAGCTACTACAACATTCAGTACATCATCTGCATCAAGCACATTTGCACACATATTTCCACATACATTTCCCAATATTTTCCACTTGAGCCCCTGATACAAGCTCCTCTTAAAAAAAAAAAAAAAAACCTCCCCTTTCCCCTCCCCCCCTTTTTAAAAATTAATCATTTTATTGGGGGGCAGCTAACACATTTAACAACAAAAAAAGTCACAAGGAAATACTATAAAGTTTGGTATGAAAATTACTGTAATTACTCTTCAACTATTACTCCAAACTAAAAACCAAAGCTAAACCCCTTGCACCAAATCAATACCAACTAAAAGCAACCTAAAAGGGGGAGCAGAACCGGCCCGGATTCAAGGCTGTAACCTTCGCAGAGCCAGATTGCCACAGCTTTCTCCCGAGCGGGAGAAACAGTCCATTAGCAGCAGAGCATTTTAATCACTGTGCTACCCAGGCTCATTTCAAATAGCTGGGCCTTCTACCCTCACCAGGGCAGTGATGCCATCAAAAAAAAAAAAAAAAGATACATTAAAAGAGAAATCTGGGACTGAGCCCCGGGGGCATAGTGGTTGAGTACAGGCCTGCAGCCCACTGGGTTGGCAGTTCAAATCCAGCAGCAGCTCTCCAGGAGCAAGGCTGGGCTTCCCACTCCCACCAGAGGGCAGTGATGCCTCCCCACCCAAATAAGAGAAATCTGGACTTAAAACTATAGATCCTAAGTAATAAGGGACATAAGCGTGATCTAAAATGCATAAATTGAAGCTGAGCCCCGGTGGCGTAGTGGTTGTGTGCGGGACTGCGGCCCACTGGGATGGAGGTTCGATTCCGGCTCCCAGGAGCAAAGGCTGGGCCTCCTACTCCCACCACCAGGGCAGTGATGCCTAAAAAAAATAAATAAGTAAATAAAAAAATAAAATGCATAAATTGCAAAATTTGCACTCTATCAACAGCAATTTCCCCATGAGATTCATTACCTGAGGGTCTATGTCATCTCTAACAGCCAGTGAGCTAAAAGGCCAGGAACTAGGTTTAATTCTTATGGAAGCAATTGGTTAAGAATCCAGGAGCCTCTACTGGCCACGCTGGCAGAAGGAAGCTAAGCACATCATCACCAGCTTCTCCCAGTGCTCAGCTGTTCTGGCACATTTTCTCAACAACAGAACCTATGGTCTAGTCGGGTTATAAGAAACCCAAGTCACTAATGGCTAATGCAGCAGGAGAAACCTGTAGGTGAACAGGAGGACAAGGGGGCAGTGCTTGAGCCAAAGAATCTAACATGAGTGGAGAGTGGATGCTGAGCAACCTTCATGCACCTAACTGCAAAGGCACTTGAGTATGTGAATCACAACAAGTTACAGATAACATTGCAAAGGATGGCAATTAGGGGCTGAGCCCGGTGGCGTAAGTGGGTGAGTGCAGAACTGCAGCCCGTGGGCTTGGCGGTTCAAATCCAGCGGCGGCTCTCAGGAGCGGTACTGGGTAGCGTCCACAATCACCAGAGGCAGTGATGCCCATAAAAAAGAATGGGAATTATAGAGCACTGAACTGTACTCATATGGGACCTGTACACAGACCAAGAGACCGCCATCCAAACAAAGCAGGACACTGTGTGGTTTAAAATTAAGAAAGGTGGGTGTCAAGGCTATCTCCTTTCAACATACCTATTAACTTGATGCTGAGCAAAGAACCCGAGAAACTGGACTATCAAAAAAAAAAAACAACACACACACAAAATAGAGCCAAGAGTCCTAAGGAAGAAGGGGGAGCCCAAAAGGTTCATTTCTCTTATTAATAATTGAGAATTTTTTTTAAAAAGAACATGATGTCAGGAATGCAGAAGGAAGGCTCACCAACGACCCGCAGTATGCAGATGACAAAATATGTTACTGAAAGTGAAAAAGACTTGAAGCCCTTGAGGAAAATCAAAGACTTTTGTGTGGATTTCACCTTAACATAAAACAAAATCTTACAACTGAACCAATAAGCAATATCAATGAGGAAAGGGACAAAGACTGCAGTCATGAATGTCATTTTATTGTTCCACAAACAACGCCTCTGGAAGCAGCACTCAAAAAAAGGCATCAATGGGATTGTGCTGCGGAAATCTACTGCAAAAGATCCCTTTAAAGTGCTAACGAGCAAAGATGTCACTTCGAGAAGGACGAGGCAGAACAGGGTGCTGTGCTCCACATAGGTCGGGCGCTGAGTTGCAGCTGACTCGATGGCATCATCAAACAACTCGGCAGGCCAAGATTTTCCTGACTGTCCGACTGAAGTAGAAATCCGGTGTCACCCTCACCCCTGCCCACAGCACCAAGTCCATGGGCACTGCGACTTTCATTAGGCACTGTACTGCCAGAGCACACCCCACCACGCAAACTGCTCACGGTCAAATGATCTCCCTTCTGAAAGACCACACAACCTGGTCGCAATGGAACTTCTCAAATCCTTCCATGCTAAAGGGAAAGTTTGACATCAATTCATCAAGATTATTGATTTTCCTTGCCAGGCAAACAAGTCTCAGGGAAATTTCTTGGAACCTGCAAACTAGGTCCTGGTCTTTGGTAGCCTAAACAATAGCACTAGTGACTAAACTGGGAGCGATATACCACGCTTCTGATTTATTGACAGTAAGAGCTAGCTAGATTCCATCATACAAACTTCTGCCGTCCAAATTTACCTTAGCTTAGCGTCAGCACATGTGGTCAGCATTCTGTTACCAGTTATAGGTGAAAAATAGGCAGAGGCAAGACTCCTTGTATGTTGAGTCAAAGCAACCAAAGGCTGGCTTCCCCTGGGAGTCAGGTTTCTTACATCATAAATATGCACATCCCTGTAATGGAAAGGATAATGATCAGAGTTGCCATAGATATACAGCTGCCCTCTAGAGTAGGACAAAACATGAGTCAGACATTCAATTACTTGCTACACTGGACAACACTTAAGCTAGATCCCTCCCATTGTCTGTATTAATTTTGTGAATGCCAACATGGAAAAAATAGATTAGAAAAATTCTAAGAGTTGTCTTCTGAGCCCTGGTGAAGTAGTGGTTGTGTGCAGGACTGCAGCCCAAAGGGTTGACAGTTCAAATCCAGCAGCAGCTGGGTTTCCTACTCCCATCAGGGCAGTGATGCCACAAAAAAAAGCTGTCTGTAACCAGTGTGTAGAGAGGCAAATTTTCCAGTTGGTTTTCCAGTCTCTCCAAAATAAAGTTAACACAGACCAATAAGGTCGGATAATTTTTCTTCTCTAAAGACTAAAAACTAATACCAAGGGGGAAAAAAAGTGTATAATTGTTTCAATAATTTTACTATTAAACCTAGGAGAATTTCCTTTTCATGAAAATCATATTTTCTTAAAACTTCCCTGTGAATTGTGCAGAAGTGCAGTTTCTTCCACATCATCTTAGAGAACTCATTCTGTGGAAGTGACACAGGAAAGACTACTACAGAGCTGTTTGCTTGCCCTCCTTTTTATTTTAATACTATCCTTATTGACTTATCTTAGACATTCCAATATATCCATTCGGCCATTCAACCAGATGGCATTGAAGGGCAGAATTGCATGTGCCTGAATATATTGGAATGTGTAAGATAAGTCAATAAATATAGTATTAAATTAAAATATTGGGTGGGGTTATACCATCAATGCTATCAGTTCCCCTCTCGCCCCGGCCCCTCTCTTTCTGTACCCTCAGGGAGCCTGACTATCATTGTCTCTGAAGGGTCATCAATCTTGACTTCCATGTACTCAGTGCTCTTAAATATACCAAAGTACATATACAAACCTAACATGATTAATAAGGCAAAACACTTAAAAGCCCTTAGTAATATAGGGAGCAAATCTTAAAAGAACTAGAGGATAGTTTTTTTGTGCTTTTTTTGAGCATCACTGCTCTCCGGTGGTGGGAGTAGGAGGCCCAGCCCCACTGCTGGAATTGAACCTCCGTCCTA
Source organism: Nesogale talazaci (assembly GCA_004026705.1). Classification (NCBI taxonomy): domain Eukaryota; kingdom Metazoa; phylum Chordata; class Mammalia; order Afrosoricida; family Tenrecidae; genus Nesogale; species Nesogale talazaci. The sequence continues at coordinate 32,037 of PVJH01020402.1, read as the reverse complement.
GTGGGCCGCAGTCCCGCGCACAGCCACTACGCCACTGGGGCTCAGCCGAGCATAGTTTTATGGTTCATCAGTGCCATATCGCATCCTGGATTTATCATTTGTTCCCTGTGATCCTTCTGAAATGGACTGTCCAATTAGGTGGATTTGGGGTCTTTATTGATCCACATCCCTTCACATCAATTTGGTTGCATGTTTTTGAAATACTAATGCCTCTTCCCATTGACACCTTGTGATTGCACAGGTTGGTGTGATTCTTCCTCCATGTGGGCTTTGTTGCTTGCTTGATAGCTGGCCTAGGGTTTAATTATAAAGCTTCAAGACCCCAGACGCTGTATCTTTTGACAAAGGGCACCATCAGTTTTCTTCATCACACTTGCTTATGTACCCATTTTGTCTTCAACAATCACGTCAGAAAGATGAGCATCATTTAACAAAACATTCTTGTACTGGGGCAACATTTAAGTAGAAGCCCAAAGTCCATCTGCTTCTTTATTACATATGCATACATATACATATTTAAACACACACACCCCATCCTATCCCACTGTTATATCTACCCATCTTTCACCACTTAGTAAGTCCTTTCATTTTCCCTTTTAAATGAAGTAAAGTTTTGTTTAAATGTTGCCTACTTACTGGGAGTAAATCGAGTGATCCAAATTCCTTTAGAGTAAATTAATGCTTGTATTCAACCTCTTGAAATTTGAAAAAAGTAAAAACTGAAATGAAATAGGTGAATGTTCCCTGACTACTCAGGTTAACCACACACACATCGAAAACAACAACAAATCTCTCACTAGGTGGATAGACAAAAATAATTTTTGGGGGGGCATCACTGCCCTCTGGTGGGAGTGGGAGGTCCAGTCTTGCTCCTAGAGAGCTGCTGCTGGATTTGAACCGCCAAGCCAGCAGGCCACAGTCCCACACTCAACCACTATGCCACCAGAGGAAAATAATTTATCCCTTAGGCATCACAACATGAGATGTCTCTGATAACCAAGCTAAAACTGTATTCCTGGCATTAAAGGGCCCAAACCATAAAATGTTATCAAGATCATACCTCAATCCTGCAGTAACAAAATACTGCCTATGCACTGGGTGGACATGAATGGTCCTTATTCTTTGCAAAGAAAACTGGATAAATTTCTCAGGAGACGTTCCAGGTGTTCGTTTATCCACTATAGACACATTCCCATGCCAGTGGCCTACGACTAACGTGCAGGCATCTTCTGACAAGAAGTCAAAGGAAGAAAGGGGACTGCTTTCATTTCTATAGACCTAAGGATAAAAGTAACAATAATCAAGCTTATTTTTATTAATACAGTATTAACTTGCTAGTTATTTAAAAATCTATTTGCAATAGTCTTAAAGAATGCTAAAACAAATTCTTCAGTAAAGGAGTTCTAAACCCTGTACACAAATAACCTCATTCATCCTTCTATCGTCCCCCTACAAAAAGTGCAGGACAAGACATGGCAATTTTCAACTGTGAGACTTGCCTACACTCACTGGCACATGGTCTTACATCAGGGTTAAATCCTGAATTTCTCAGATTCTAAAAAAAAAAAATCTCTGTTCCACATCTATCTGTGAAACTTACAAGACCCTGAATTAAATGTCAATTTTACAAACTTGAACTTGTATCTTAATATATCAAGAAACATCATCCATAAAGTACAACACAGAAAGCCAAGAGATTGTCTACTCTTGGTGAAGTGCAAATTTATATTTTGATGGCTACTTAAGTTATATCTATCAAAATTGATTATACTTATACTCTTGATTTTAATAATTTCAAGATATATGCAAGGATGTCTACTTCAACACTTCTTGTAATAGCAGCAAGCAACCTAAATGTTGACCCCAATAAGCCTGGTTAAATAACTGGCACGATTACATATATCCATTCTGAAAGCCTCCACAATACGAACAATAATGAGGTAGACTTGTATTACTACCCTACCTAGGAGAGAAGAGAAGCAAGTAGAAAGAGAGTGTTTATCTCATGAAGTCCTCAGTATGAATCAAAGAAAGGGGAAGAAAAACTATGTATCTACATGCTTTATAAGTATATAGTCACTTTCTGGGGAAAGACTCAATGCATACTGACGGCATACTCTATGTATTTTAAATATCTTCTTTAGAGCATATACATGGGGATTTCAAAAAGTTTGTAGAATGGAATATTTCCAAGAACTTTTTGAAGGCCTTTAGCATAATGAACAAAAAACACTTGCACCAGATAAGAAAAAATAACACTATACATATTGTTGAATCATGAATTGCAGTTGATTCTTCACTTTAAAAATAAGCATTAGTATAAACAGATTACTAAAACACAGGTAATCCACACCCGAAACTTCCCAAATATAAGCTATCCAGTCTCTATACTACAGTGACTAGAAACATGGGTTTTAAGTCAGACAGAATTATAGTCAGACAAATTCCAGTTCTGCCATTTATATCCTTAAGCAAATTCATAAACCTCTCTTTGCCTTATCCAGAGGGAAAAAGGACAAATAAACTACCCTTGTCTTCTCTGATTTTCAGTAATTACATCAAGTCAGTCTGATCACAGTAACACAGTAACAAAGAACAGCTGGCAGGTTAAAACTACCAACATCTCAGTGAGCATGGCAGGCTTGCTTTAACCACCGCACCGGGTTGCTGGAAAACAGACCTACATGGGCCTGAAGAGCCTTAAGCAGTCTCTCTCTTCTCACTCAAAAACTACCAAATCTCAGCAGGCAGCAAAAGCATCCAGCAAGATCACTCAGGAATTATTGGTAAACCTCTAAAAATCATTATGAAGCAGAATATTTAAAATAATTTCAAAGATATCAGCATGTATTCTTTTTGAGTGCAAGTTCTGATAACAGTATTTTTTGTTTGCTTGTTTTTGTTTGGGCATCACTGCTCTCCGGTGGTGGGAGTAGGAGGTCTGATAACAATTTAAGGCACAAAATTAGATCATTAATTAGGCGTCCTTACAAAGCAGTATCAGTGCTAAGTGTCCTCTTCTATTCACTATTAAATTACATACACATATACATCTTGACCATCACAAATTTCAAGGATTAAATTCATACTGAAACAAAAGTTTGAAAAAATTCTCTTAAGGAAATCTAGTACGATTACACATATCTGAAAGCTCAACCAGACGCCTGTTCACTGTAAGCAGTAACCAGACTGAGACAGTGAAAGGGATTCCGATATTTGAAAGTATCTGTCCTGCTCCACCACACACAAAATCGATGAGAAAACCTCCAAGGAGTTGTCTATGATCTAGAAGGAAGGGTAGTAGATGCCAAAGACCTTTCACCTGTTCTTTTTTTTTTTCCTTTCACCTGTGCTTAAACAGACTTGAACTTACTTCAGTTTGCCAGAGTGAGACCAGCACAGGCAAAGACCTAGCCTCAAACAAACCTGGCCTGAAGTCTTCTGAACAAATCTGTGTAGGTGGCCATCCTTTGCCTGGGTATAATTATATACTAGTTTTTCATTCCAAACTTCCCAGATAAAAAGTTGGGTGCACCTCTTAAGACATATAATGACTTCTAAAAGATAAAGTCTTAGTTGAAAGATTACAGAACACCAAAAATGCACTTTCTATGTTATGTTGCAAGTCAAAGTTTGAGGCATATTTAATATAGAATGTTCTTTTTCGCTGCCCCTCTACTTCACCAAAAATAAGAGGAAGGCGCTCAGAGAGAGGGCCTGGCTGCGTAGGCAGCACTGTGGGAGGACTGCACGGGGCAGTGCTCCACTTCCCTGTGCAGCAGGTTGCTAGCTTCCAAAAGCAGTGTACAAACGTGATGTGGCGACTCAAGTCTGCACAGACCAGGAATGGTGGGCACAATTATTACAACATTCTAATCTTTCTTTCCCCCAGAATGAAATAGAAGTACAAAAGTCTTCAAGCCTAAAAAACAGAAGGTGGAGTTACTGTATTTCACCACTTTGCAAATATAATCATAAGGATGTGCCAGAATGTTCAAATCATTTAATCTGCATTAACTCATTCAACCTCACAATCATCTATGGATATTGTGGCATAATGAGACTCAAGACTAAGTAATTGCCAAACTCACGCAAAATAGTGACTGATGATTTGGGATCTGAACTTAGAGTAGCCCAAAAGTAGTGATATTACACCATGTCCTCCCATCTGACTGATAAAATAATCATTCGTGTCTTTCAAATAAAGAATCAATTAACAATTTGAAAAAGAATCATTTGAAACCAGCACATAATCTTTTAATTTTCTTTGTTCGTTTGTTTTTTGTGCATCACTGTTCTCCGGTGGTGGGAGTAGGAGGCCCAGTCCCACTGCTGGAATTGAACCTCCGTCCCAGTGGGCCGCAGTCCCGCGCACAACCACTACGCCACCGGGGCTCAGCCCACCAGCACAGAAATCCTATTAACATTTACCTCATCAAATACAGCTGTGGAAAAATCTCCACAGCGTAATGTGCCATCATAACTCAGTGACAGGATGTGGGCCGGGTTGGCAGGTGAAAAACAAACATGGCTAACTAGCCAACTGTGGGGCTGGAAAACGTACACACCTTCTTCTTTAGGTTGTTGATTCTGGAAGAGTTGTAGAAGACAAAGACTGGTGAAAAGTAGTAATATGTACTGTCATTAGGTCATTCAACTGTCATTAGGTCATGGGTCATCTGGATTACTGTCGTTTCGTCTCAGTCGATAATATAACTGTATCCACCCTCATTTTCAGAAAGTCAAGCCTAATCACTTTCCACTATCACTATTTTATACTAATTTTCAAAATGAATGATATTTAATCACACACTTAGCAGTTGCCAGTTATTTTTTAACAAGCATACTCATTCTTTTTAAAACCCAGAGGAAAAAATGTTCACTTGAACTGCAACCCATGGTATCCTCAGGAAATGAGAAGTCTACTCTTTATTTCACAGTCTAATTCCATACAACCAAAAACAATGTAATCAATACCAGATCACTCTGATTCTAAGTGTGCTTCTATATAGCATTACTAGTTTAGTGTTCTCAGAAACAAAACGGTCAATGTGTACCCTTGAAATACACCTTTAAAATGTATGCATTTTTATTTAACCAATTATTTGAATATCACATTTTTAATAATATCCTTTTCTACAACTGTTATAATAACTTCTACAAAGTCATTTTTCAGATAGGAACAAGCAACAAAAGGGGGCTTCAAAAACTCATTATCTTTTCTTTTTTTTTTTGTTTTTTTTGGGGGGGACATCACTGCCCCCAGGTGGTGGGAGTGGGAGGCCCTGCCTTGCTCGTGGAGAGCGTTGCTGGATTTGAACCTCCAACCCAGTGGGCCGCAGAAAACTATCTTTAACTCAAATTTTTCCACAAACTTTGTGAAGTCCCTTTCATTTTTCTATGTCATGTCCTATAAGCTTGGGCAACTATTACTTCCAAAACTGCTTAGGCTGTTCTGCAATATTCAAGAATTTAGAGGCTTTTTTTTATTAATTTTTTAAATTAAAAATATTTAAATAAAGAATACTTTTAAAAGAGGAAGATAAAAAGGGGGAAGTAAATAAAAAGGACATAGTCATAATTCTACAGTTCCCCTCTGACCCAGGGTTAGTCACTGTTACATCTTTGCATATTTGCTTATAGTGTTTGCTTTTAGGGGGGAAACTCCCCCCCTTTGTGAATAAGAATTTAAACAATGCAGATTACAAAAAGGTCAAAGTTTTGAAAATGTCACTCCAAACCCAAAATTATCATAGAGTTATTATTGCAGATACTTACATGAGTCCATATAGATAGAATAAGAGAAGATAGAAACAATTCAGAAAAGAGTATGATTGTAAAACTCTTGTTGCTATGACTGACTGAACTACTGAATTGTATGCTCTGTGAATTAAATGCCAACATAACCGCTTTAAAAAATTTAAAGACAAGCTGAGCCCCGGTGGTGTAGTGGTTGTGCGCGGGACTGCAGCCCACTGGGATGGAGGTTCGATTCCAGCTCCACGGAGTAAAGGCTGGGCCTCCTACTCCCACCACCTCCAAAAAATTTAAAGACAAAATAACTGCTGAAAGAGACCGTGCAATATATCTATCACTTTAATAGTGCTGATTTTAACTATACTTCACAGTATGATAAAAGAGAAATCAATGAGTTAATTTCTACAGAGTATTTCTCCACACACACAAAAAATTGATTAAAAAAATGGAGAAGTATAAAACAGAAACAAAGTGGTTATAATCATAGTGTTTATTATTATTTTTAACAACTGGGGGCTGAACCCCGGTGGCGTAGTGGTTGTGCGCGGGACTGCGGCCCACTGGGACGGAGGTTCAATTCCAGCAGTGGGGCTGGGCCTCCTACTCCCACCACCAGAGAGCAGTGATGCCCAAAAACAAGCGAACAAACAAACAAAAAAGAATGTCTTCATGTTCATGAGTTACGTTTTTCTTTTTGTTATCTTTTGCATGCTGGGTTCTTGTGTCATTTTTACTGTAGTGTCTGACCAGGTGCCCTGCCATTTCTGATTTTCATGTTGGTTAAATGATTCTGCCCAGGATTAATGCTCTAACATAAAATCTTGACTCTTGGGCTGGGCCCTGGTGGCGTAGTGGTTGAGCGCGGGACTGTAGCCCACAGGCTTGGCGGTTCAAATCCAGCAGCGGTTCTCCAGGAGCAAGGCTGGGTAGCTCCCACAACCACAAGGCAGTGATGCAAAAAAAAAACAAAAACTTGACTCTTTGGCATTGCATCTGATGGCTTTTTCCCCCTTTGAGTGTCTGTATAAAGAGAGTTCTAAGAACTTGTCTGTAGCTAAGAGGAAAGATAGGAGAACAGTGATTTTCGGATGAAGCATTAGGCCCTGGCAGCTTCCTTTCCTGAGACTCTCTCATCTCTTGACTTCTACAACTTCCCATTACTCTGGTTATCTTACCACTTCTATGTTTGTCTTCTAGGTTAAATCTTTCCAACTCCCAATAGGGAAAACCTACACTGCCCAAGATTTGGGCACAATATTCCCACTAACCCATAGGGTTACGGAGGACAACACTGGAGGCACACAGAAGGGATTGTGCCCACTCCGAATCCACCATGCCAAAGTCAGACATTGGGGGCAACAGAGCAGCAAGGGGAGCAGAACTAGGAAGTCCTCAAGGAACACCAAAAATAGACTGTGGGTTCAGAGTGAGGTGCCCCATCAGACTTGACTGGAAAACACTCATGAAGGACAACAAATAGACCTTGAACAATTTATAGGGTTTGTAGTTGTTGTTACTGTTGTTTTATTATTTATTGTCTTATATAAGTGCATATTGCCAATGCTGCAATCTATCTTTAAGTAATAGGCAGGAAAAGCAACCTGGAAGAGAGAACAGTGGGATGACAATTCCAGGGGGACATGGGAACAGGGGAGACAGGGGGAAGGGAGTGGGTGCTAACAAACCCAGGGACAAGGGAACAACAAGCAACAGAAAATCGATGCCAAGGAGGGTGCAGGAGGTCGGGCAGGGCTGGATCAATGACAATATAACTGAGAGGCATTCCTGAAACCCAAATGAAGGCTGAAGATGCTAGTGGGACAAGAGGAAAGTAAAAAGAAACAGGAAAGAACTAGGAATCAAAGGGCATTTATAGAGATCTAAACACAGGCATATACATATATAAATATATTTATACATGACAAAGGGGAAATAGATCTATATATATATATATATATATATATATATATTTATAAGTTTAGTATTAAAGGAACAGATGGACAGTAGGCCCCTATTCAAGTACTCTTCAATACAAAAACACTTCTTTCTAATAAGTAAATGTAGCAAAGAAAGCTGATGGTGCCTGGCTATGAAAAAATATAGCATCTGGGGTCTTAAAGGCTTGAAGATAAACAAGCAACCATCTAGCCGAGAAACAAAGCCCACACAGAAGCCCAGCAGCCTGTCCCAACAGGATGGCTGAAGACAAAACAGACACATAAGCAAATGTGGGGAAGAAAACTGATGGTGCCTGGTTATCAAAAGATAGAGTCTTAAAGGCTTGAAGGTAAACAAGCAGTCACCTAACTGAGGAGCAACAAAGGCCACATGGAAGAAGCATACCAACCTGTGTGATCACTAAGTGTTAAAAGGTATCAGCCATCAAAGAACAAAAAATTCATGTCATTGTGGATGATGGGGAGTGCAGAGTGGGGACCCAAAGCCCATTTGTAGGCAACTTGACATCTCCTCACAGAAGGATCGCGGGGAGGAGAAAAATCAGGGCGCTGTACAACAATGAGGAAACATACAACTTTTCTCTAGTTCCTAAGTGCTCACCTACCCTGCTAGTATGATCCCAATTTTACCTTACAAATCCAGCTAGACTGGAGGACATACACTAGTACAAATAGGAACTGGAAACACAGGGAACCCAACAGAAGAATCCCTCAGCACCAGTGGTGACAGTGGTGATACTGGGAGGGTGGAGGGAAGGTGAGGTAGAAAGGGGGAACAGATTATAAGGATCTACATAAAACCTCCTCCCTGGGGGATGGACAGCAGAAAAGTGGGTGAAGGGAGATGTCTGTCAGATGCTATAAGATATGACAAAATATTAATTTATAAATTATCAAGGGTTTATAGGGAAGACGGGAGTAGGGAGGAAGGGGAAAAAATGAGAAACAGATACCAGGGACTTCAGCAGAAGCAAGTGTTTTGAGAATGATGAGGAAAACAAATGTACAAAAGTGCTTGACACAATGGATGTATGCATGGATTGTGGTAAGAGTTGTATGAGCCCCCAATAAAATGATTCAACAACACCACCTAAAAGACTGGGTCTGTTTCTCTTCTTACTTTTTTATCACCTTCAAATCATCATTGTTTCTTCACCTCCATTAATTGTCCTTGGGTCATTTTTCATGACTTTGTTCTACTTCTTGAATTAGAAGTAAACTCAAAGACCATTAACGTGGTTTCTCTCAATTCTGTAATTCCTAAAAGCACTTAATGCACAATTACATGCAAAATAAAGGGAAATCAGTATGTTTCTTTTTTTTTTTTTTTGGTGGGCATCACTGCCCTCTGGTGGTTGTGGGAGCTACCCAATGTTGCTCCTGAGAGCAAAATCAGTATGTTTCTGAATCACCAAAAGATGACTAGGATAATTCTAAGCAGATCACTAAGATCAGTCTGGATGTCATATTTTAAACATAATTAAAAAAATGAGGGCTTCGTGTGACTTTTTTTTTTTTTTTAAGGCATCACTGCCCAGGTGGTGGGAGTAGGTGGGCCAGCCTTTGCTCCGTGGAGCTGGAATTGAACCTCCATCCCAGTGGGCCACAGTCCCGCGCACAACCACTACGCCACCGGGGCTCAGCCCCTCGTGTGACCTTTTTACAGATACACTTACATTTCCTGACAGTTAATCTATACCCAGTTAACTAATGATAGGCAAACAAAGTATGCGAAAACTCTAAAATAACCTTAAATTTCTTCATATTTCTAAAATTTAGAAGGACCTAACCCCAAACTCAAAAATCTCAAGCAATATTCATAAACACATGGCTCTAGGCTATTTTCTTCTAGGCTATTTACTTCACACTTTAAATATTTAAAACTTAACAACTTACCAAATCCCACAGTCCAATATGCCCATATTGGGCCCCAGCAGCTACCAGCGTTCTAGTTTCTGATGGATGAAGAGCCACAGAGAATACTGTGCCACTGGCAACTTTACAACTATTATCTTCATTAATGACTATGCCACTTAAATTGGCTTTATAGCTAGAAAATTAAACAGTTACATTTTAAAAGTAAAATCAACACCAATAGCCAAAGAAATAAAAATAATTCAAATAAAGATTACAACTAATAAATAAATATGGAAAAATATCCTCCTGATAACCAAGGATATGACGTGATGAAATACACTTTTAAGTGTTAATTTTCAAGCGTGAACCTATTCTTGATTTTTTAATGAGTGGTTATTACAGAAATTATGATAAGCCATAAATCAATTACATCAAGTAACGTATAAAGATTACTACCATATCATTTTCAAAATATCTTCTTTCAACTTAAGATCCTTGATATTAGCTCCTCTGACAAGGTACCACTTTTTCATTCATAAAATTATCCTTGATAGTCTTACTGGTAATACCAAAAGTGAGTAGGTTTCAATTACTCACATACACTGCTAGTAGCACAGTAAGTTCATATAATGTTTCCAGGGGGAAAAAAAGGGGAAAGAGATTGACCATATATTAACAAGGTCATAGTATTTGATTTAATACCATTTCTATCACAATAATTCATTGTCTGTCTGTCTCTCTCACACACACACACACACACACACACACACACACACACCTACATAGAAAACAACCCTAAATATCAGAGGCTAGAGGAGATTAGATAAATTGTGAAATACTTACTGAATAGGACCCTATGAAATCACTCAATGATTTTAGAGATTGCACTAATATGTAATTACAATGTCAAGTGATAAAAGCACAATTCAAAATTATATATATTTTATCTAGTCAACATTTAGTGAAGATATATCCTAGGCACTGTTTTGGTTATTGAATCAAAAACTTTGCCTTCATGAAAATAAGTCTAGTGGTATTAAAGGCAACACTTAAATTACATAAAAAATACAACCAACCATTTGGATGGAAATATTATAGGTAATTAACTCACTTAAAAATTTTTCTGGGGCTGAGCCCCGGTGGCGTAGTGGTTGTGCGCGGGACTGCGGCCCACTGGGACAGAGGTTCAATTCCAGCAGTGGGGCTGGGCCTCCTACTCCCACCACCGGAGAGCAGTGATGCCCAAAACAAAAACAAAAACAAAAAAATTTCTGGAGGAAAGAGATTTCTGGGAAGATAGAGACTGAGATGAATCCGTCTGGTAACTGAGTCACCAGAGAGACTGACTTAGCAGAAATCAGCCCAGGCGAGTAACTGAGAGAGAAATTCAACACTGCCGGGCAGAAGGAGCATCATAAAGATAAGGAGGCACAGATCTGCGAGGTTTTGAGGGGCTGGGAGCTTTTGGCTTACCACAGTGAAAGTCGGCTAGGGTTTCACCCTAGCCCTGCAACTGTCTGCCACCATCTCCACAGGAGTCGGTGCCAGGATCAATTGGAGCCGACACAGGGGCTTTATCTCAACAGGGCCACAATTTGCCGCCAACATGGGACATGGATTAAACCCTTGCAGCCCCATGGTCAGGGATCGGGACTCAACTATATAGTGACTTTGGAGAAAAGAGTGAAGCCACAGGAGGATAAAGTGGTAGGCCAATTCCATAGTGCAATTAGTTACAGGAAATTCAAAGACACATTCCTATAAGTCTCCCAAAGAGAGCCAGTGCTCTTCAAATTCCTGGGGAATGGCACCTGGTTCCTCTAAAACAACACAACACAAAAAGCAAACAATCCCAACAAGCTCAATGAAAAAAAAACGGAGAGGGCTGAGTCCCAGTGGCACAGTGGTTGAGTGCAAGACTGCAGCCCACTGGCTTGGAGGTTCATGTCCAGCAGCTGCTCTACAGGAGCAAGGCTGGGCCTCCCACTTCCACCAGAGGGCAGTGATACCACAGCAACAACAACAACAACAAAAAGGCAACTGCAGAAATGTCCTGAACCTAATGACATGCATAGAAGAAGCAGACATAGATATGCCACAGAAATAAATTTTCAGAATGCTGAGAGTCATACAAGAATGAGGGAAATAATACAGAAAATGGATGAATGACAGGTGAGATAAAGTTCATACACCAAAGGGAAATTCAAGAGCTTAGGGATGAGATAACAAAAACCAACAGCAGACACAGACTTGGTGAATCAACTGGAGGAAGCAGAAAATCACATCAGTGACCTAGAGAACAGCCAAGCATACTTTAACAAACGCAAACAAAAATCTAATAAGAGCATCAAAGAAACTGAAGAAAATCTAAGAGCTATGTCTGATGCTGTGAGAAGGAACATCAGAATTATTGGCCTACCAGAAGAAGACACAACAAAGAAGTCATCTACAACAATAGTCAGAGAATTCTTGGAGGAAAGTTTCCACAGCTTAATGAATGAAAACCAGGCAACCATTCAGGAGGCTGAAAGAACATCAGCTAGACTGAATCTCAAAAAGTCACGTAGGGCTGAGCCCCGGTGGCATAGTGGTTGTGCGCAGGACTGCGGCCCACTGGGACGAAGGTTTAATTCCAGCAGTGGGGCTGGGCCTCCTACTCCCAATACCAGAGAGCAGTGATGCCCCCCCCACCCCCCCCCACACACACACACAAAAAAAACCAAGAAGTCACCAAAGCACATAATAGTTAAAACTATCCAACATTGAGTTAAAGGAGAAAATCATGAGAACAGGTAGGGAGAAGAAGCAATCACATATAAAGATTCCCAAATAAGAATATGCTCAGACCTTTCAGTAGACACTAAGAAGAAAAGGAGTAGAATAACATATTCCAAATATTGAAGGAAAATAATGGAAACCCAAGAATAGTCTACCCAGTCAAACTATCTATCAAGATAGATGGAAAAGTAAGAGTTTTCCCAGACAAGAAAATACTCAAACAATAGGTTAGTTCTTTGATGCCTGACACCGAATCTCTTCAACACCTCGTGGTCACACAGGCTGGTGTGCTTCTTCCATGTGGGCTTTGTTGCTTCTGAGCTGGATGGCCGCTTGTTTATTCAAGCCTTTAATACCCCAGATGCTACATCTTTTGATAGCCATGCACCATCAGCTTTCTTCACCACCTTTGCTTATGTACACATTTGTCTTCAGTGACTGTGTCCAGAAGGTGAGCATCATGGAATGCCAATTTAATAGAACGAAGTGTTCTTGCACTGAGGAAGTACTTGGGTGGAGGTCCAATGCCCATCTGCTGTTCTACTACTAAGCCTATAAGTATATGTTCGTTGATCTATTTCCCCCATCACCACATATAAATATATGCACCTATGTACATGCCTGTTTTTAAACCTCTATAAATGCCCTTTACCCACCCCCCCAGTTCTTTCCTCTATTTCCTTTTACTTTCCTCTTGTCCTACTATCATGCTCAGCCTCCATTTGGGTTTCAGTATTTTCCATTACATTACTCTAGATCAATCCCTATTGGATTTCTCTACCCACCTTGTCTCTAATTTTGGGCTCTCTCTACCCACCTTGTCTCTTATCCCTGGGCTGATCAACACCATCTCCTTTCCCTCTCCTCCCCTTCTCTCATGGCCTCCGCCCTGGAACTATCAGTCCTGTCGTTTTTGACTCCAGACTGTTCATCCAGCCTATTATATATATATATATATATATATATATATATATATAAAAACCTGCAAATAAATAATTCAAGGTCTGTTCATTGACTTCCATGAGTGTCCCCTGGTCGAGTTGGATGAGGTGTCACTCCCTGGTCCCAACATTTATACCCGTTACTCCATCTGGAGCTCCACACTCCACACTAAGGAGTTGCACATCCTTAGTTTTGCCCTGGTGTGGTTGTGTCAGACAGGGTATAATCCTGACCCTGTTTCTCCATTGTTGACCCTGAAAGGCCTTGGGTCAGCAATGGTAGCTGTATTTCATAGTGGGGCTGGCCATATGATACTCTTTGTGCATTGGCTGTTCTGAGTGGGAATATCATTGTAAATAGGGGGAAGCACAGATTGGGGACCCAAAGCCCATCAACAGGTGAATCAACATACTCATACAGAGGGGTTTCAGGGAGGAGATGAGCCAGTTAATGTACAGTGTAGTAACAACGAAATATGCATCTTTCCTCTGGTTCTCAAATGCTTCCTCCCCCCTACTATCATGCTCCAGTTCTACAAGACAAGCCAGGCTAGAGGAGGGGATGTACACTGGAGTTGGAAACATGGGGAATTTAGGATAGATGATCCCTCAGGACTAGCGATGGGAGTGGTGATACTGGGAGGGTGGAGGGATGGTGGAGTAGAAAGGGAGAATCAATTTCAGGGATCTACATATAACCTCCTTTCTGGGGCATGGCCAACAGGGACGTGAGTGAAGGGACACATTAGACAGTGTACAATATGAAATAACAATTTGTAAATTATTAAAGGTTCATGGGGGGGAGGGAGGAAGGGAAATATGGGGAGGTGGAACTGAGGGCCTAAGTGGAGGGCGAATGTTTTGAGAGTGATAGTGGCAACCAGTGTGCAAATGAGGCCTGCATACAATTGATGTATGTATGGATTTTGAGGGGAGGTGTATGAGTACTCAATAAAATGATTCATTACAAAATGGGGGGGAAGGGAAAAGAGGAGCTTATACCAAGGGCTTAAGTGGAAAATGTTTGGAAATGAATGTGGGAACATATGTGCAAATGTGATTGATACAGATGATGTATGGAATGTTATATTAGCTGTAAGAGCCCCCAATAAAAGTATTAAAAAGTAAAAAAAAATAATAGATTAGAAGAAACTCAACCCTACAAAAGATCCTTGCTGACCCAGTATAGGCAGAAGAACAGCATTCATCAAGCATAAATAAGAGACCGTCACATAGAACAACCTCACCCAGAGGGCAGCAAAGAGAACAGTCCTGAAAATAGAAATGGCTTGAAGGTGGAAAGAATTCAAGAATGCTCAACCCTCACACACACATGCACACACATTGAAAAGAAAGGGAGGTAGGGAAACATCAAAAGGTATAAGATGTCATCACCTATTCCACAGATGAAGATAATAACCCTAAATATCAATGGACTGACCTCAGGCATCAAAAGACTGAGGCTAGACAAAATACAACCCATCAATCTGCTGCTTACAGGAGACACATCTCAAGGGTACAGACAAAAATAGGTTGAGAATCAATGGTTGGAGAAAGGCATACCAAGTAAACAATTCAAAAAATGCAAGGGTAGCAATCCTAATCTTGGATAAAACTGATCTCAAAGTGCAAACCATACAGAGAGATAAGGAGGGACACTATATAATGCTCAAGGGAACGTAGACAACGAACTAATAAGCATTCTAAACATATATTTCCCAAAGAAAGACCCACTGAAAACGTAAACCAAACATTCCAAAAGATGAAAAAAGAAAAATCACAGCCTCAATAATTACAGTGGGTGACTTCAACACACCACTCTCTGAGAGAGACAGATGACAGGGAAAGAAACTCAACAAGGAGGCGAGAGATCTAAACACCACAATTAGACAATCTGACTTGATAGAAATCTAGAGCTTTTCATCCAAATACCAAAAAATTCACATTGTTTACAAGTCCACATAGCACATATTCGAAGACAGATCTGACTTGATAGAAATCTAGAGCTTTTTATCCAAATACCAAAAAATTCACATTGTTTACAAGTCCACATAGCACATATTCAAAGACAGACTACATACTGGGACATAAGAATTTACATAAATTTAAACACATTGCTATCATACAGACCTCTCTCTGACCCCTATGCCCTAAGACTGGAAATGAACAAAAGGAAGATGAAGAAAACAAGAGCAAATAATTGGAGCATGAATAACTCTATTGCAAAAGGAGTGTGTACTGTTCCAGATCAGAGATGAAATTAAGAAAACTTCTGGAAGCCAATGAGAATGAAAACAGGATACGCTGGAGCAATAATGAAATATGCCAGCTTTCCTCTAGTTTTTGAATGCTTCTTTCCTCCCTCCCTTCCCCCTGGACTCCCCTCCCACCCCCAACTATCTTGATCCTAGTTCTACCTTACAAATCAGGCTGGACCAGTAGATATACTATGGTACAGATAGGAGACTGAAACATGGGAAATTCAGGACAGAAGAGCCCTTCAAAACAGTAGTGAGAGTAGTAATACTGAGAGGGTGAGGGAAGGCCCAGTAGAAAGGGGAACCAATTGCAGGGATCTACATACAGCCTCCTCCCTGGGGAACGGACAACCGGGAAGTGGATGAAGGGAGACAATGGACAGTGTACAATATGACAAAATGATAATTTGTAAATTATCAAGGGTTTATGAAGGAGGGGGAGGGGAAAGGGAGGGGAAATATGAGGAGCTGATATCAAACGCCTAAGAGGAAGGAGGATGTTTTGAAAATGATGATGGCAACAAATGTAGTTTGCATACAATGGATGTATTGATTATGATAAGAGTTGTGTGAGCTCCCAATAAAATGATTAAAAAAAAAATTTTTTTTTCTGTGCCCTTTCCAACAGAGCAGGAAGGGTATGGGCCCAAAGCCCCATGTCATCCCTTTTGTCAGGAGGAAGTAGCCAGAGATGTTATTGCCCAGTACATCAAAGATGTGGGTCTTCAGGGGGGAATGTTAGGTAGAATAGTATTGTGCATGCTGAGAGGTTCCAGCTTCTGGCCAGCAAGACTGCACATGGATTGGCCTACCTAGGCCAGGTGAATTCAATTCAGCCAATGGGATTGACCAGGGTTGTCAACCACACCTCCCCACTGAGGAATTGAAAAGGCCAACAGTCTGGCTCTTTTGCGCAATTTCCCAGAGGCTGCGATACAATGTAGCACAACCGGGCTGAAGTCTGGAGCAGACCGGAACTTTCCAAGATGCTTCCAGGCAGGCAGGCAGGGGTGAGGGACCCTGTGGAAACCTGAAACTTCTTAACTTTCATAAAATTTCACACACACACACACACACACACACACAATTTCTGTAATGGCATATAGTCTTTTGTTTTGTTTTGTTTTGGGGGGGGGGGGTTGCGGGCATCACTGCCCTCTGATGGGAGTAGGAGACCCAGTCTTGCTCCTGGAGAGCTGCAGCTGAATTTGAACTGCCAACCCAGTGGGCCGCCGTCCTGCACACAACCACTGTGTGGCAAAGCCCATGGCATATAGTTTTTAGAACTCAGAGATCTTAGAAAATTTAAAACAAAAGAAAAGAATGTTGCTTACCTTTCAAGGTTAGATGACTCCTTCTTCGTAGTCTTACTATTTGTCTGAAACATTGGGAAAAACCAAAGAAATATGTTACTATCTGTACTGAACCATCCCTAAGCAGATGACTAGAAAAGCCATAAAGTCTCCTTAATACCATGCCCATTTCTGCCCATGTCTTCAGAAATCCTTTAAATAGTTCACTGTCATCATCTTGATTTTCAGGAATCATTTCAAAAGGTCCAGGAGGCAGCAAAGTCTAATATAAAAAAATGAGGGGGAAAAAAAAAAAGTAAAAACTCATTAGTGGGTCCTGAAATCCTTTACTGCAACACAGGTAGCATTCTGTGTTGACAATGAAATAGAAAACACGAACACAGAGACCACCTAAGGTGCAAGGGTTGGGCTCTCTGTCCTGGAAAAGGTTGATGATGCAAACACAGGCACAGGAAAACCAGATCATGTGAGCAGCAATCCTGTGACCCTGAAGTCAGAACAAGATGCTGCCCAATCACCAGCTGGTCAGAAAGGCATCAAACTTGCTGCTCTGATAAAATTTTCAGAACCCCTCACACTGTGGCCCTCAGGCAATCTTCAGGTATAAAACTGAACTCACCCCATGGCTAAATTTTCAACCAAGTAATCTCACTGTTATCAAGTCAATTCTGCCTCACAGTGACCCTATGGTACAGAGCAGAATTGGCCCTGTAGCTTTGTGAAGTTAGTAAGTCTTTATTAGAGCAGAAAGATTCATCTTCCTCCCTTGGATCAACTGCCGACTTTGAGGGTAAGGGTCCAAAGCATAGCTCACGAGGTACCAGGTCAGCCCAGCCAAGCACGTCAGGTCTGTGAGGGGAAGAGCACACCACGCACGCCTTAAAGCAGCCAGCTACTTGAGATCAAAAGAGCAGCACACACCTCAGGACAAAGTTCAGAAGGGTTAGGAAAGAAGCAGGGCGGGAAACAGGAATGTGCACTGTGGGGATCGCAACCAATGAGATGCAACAAAGTGTATATAAGCTGCTGAACAGAAAACTGTTCACCTGCCAGGCCCCAATAAAAAAGGACAACTTAAATACCAAAGGGCATCGTTTGAAGACTAAGCTCTATTTCACGAAAGTTTGATTTCAATTGTGTGGGTAATGTGTAGCAAGGCGTGTACCATGAAATCTGCGAGCCAGAACTTGATGTGCCTGCCTCTCCGATGAAACTGTCTCACAAGTTTCCCTCTTTGACACAGCAGTCTTAATTTTCTATCACTTATTTTAGTGTTAAATAGGTGAATTTTCCTACCCAACCAAGTTTCTACCTTATACGGATTCTGTTTTACACAGGTCTTATTGTGTGTTCTCATTGTAAGTCAAATCTTAAAAAAATAAAATAAAAACTGAAAGCTACTCAAATTGAAAGCTACTCTTCGGCGAATTTTTCCGTAATACTATAATTTGCGATTAGTTCTCAAAGCACCATAATGAGAGCCACCTTCCTATTTGTAATTAATAAAATATTAAAAACAACTGTGCTTTTGATAGTCCTCAGAGATGAGAGGGAAAAGAGGAAGGGCAAATTTTCTAAATAACAGACCCCTAATTAATTTTGGTGATGGGAAAAGCAATGACCAATAAAGGTGAAATTTATACATCTTCACCAAGGTAAAGGAAGGTACTAAGTATAAAGGCGCCTCTTTTCCACTGCTCCTCTGCCTTCCACTCAGCTCAACTGCGTTCTTGGGTCTTGGGGTCTCTCTCTCTCTCTCGGGCCTCAGGTTGCCGTGTGTGGGGGATGCAGCCGTGTTCAGTTCATTATAACACCTGAAACTTCTCTCCTTTATAAAAACCCACTTGGACTCCCACCACCAGAGAGCAGTGATGCCCCCCACCCCCCAAAAAAATACCCACTTGGATCACACACACAAAAGAAGAAGCACACAAGTGAGAGACAATTCTGGTAAATACTATTAACACAAAATTTTGCGACAGTCATAGGTCAAAAAATATGTGTGACTACACAGGTAGGGATGATTGTGTATATGTCCATCAGAAGGCACATGTAAGTAAACACACATGCGAGAGATGTGTATCTGTAGACGCATGCTGTGTGAGCATCATGTATTTCCAAACTAGCCCAAAGCAAAGAAGGCAAGGAGAAGAAAGAGGAATGGAAATCAAGCAAACAAACTGGAGATACGGAGAATGCTGACACTATAGTCAATGAATTTCATGGAACAATTTGTATAAAAATTATAAAATGAAAAAAATTATACAATGAGGACATAGTTTACCAGGCAAAGTTTTGCGTAAAGCTTAATTTTCAGTTTTTTTTTGGGGGGGGGGAGGGGCATCACTGCTCTCGGGTGGTGGGAGTAGAAGGCCCAGCCCCACTGCTGGAATTGAACCTCCATCCCAGTGGGCTGCAGTCCCACGCACAACCACTATGCCACCGGGGCTCAGCCCTAAAGCTTAATTTTTTAAAGTGCTCTTGTATTAAAAATCGAATTACAATCTCCTGTGCTACATAAAACTTTCCAGTAATATAAAATGAAACTACAGCAAGCTCTGATCACTTTTATCTCACATCTATTAACAACTGCTATTTATTACAAAGTCGTTAGCATAATATAGGAAATTTTACAGCTATTATTTCACTGGATGCTCACAATAATCCTATGAGATTTGTATTACTTGCTGCATTTTAAAGATGGGAGACCAAGGTTCAAAGAGGTTTTGGTTCACCCACAACCCCACCACAGATAAGTGCAGCAGAAATAATGAAACTGAACCCTAGTCTTTATGACTTTGAAGTTACATTCTCACCTAAACGATATAAGCTTGGAAAACTAATGAACTGGGGAAAAAAATGTAAAAAAAAAAAAAACTTTCCTTAATAAATTTTCAGTCCAGCTTTTAAGTATACTCTTCAATAGTTTATTAACATATATATTTTTTTTACTTTTTCTTACATTTTCTTCCTCATCTACTGCTGACGGGGTGACAGCTGCTGGTGCTGCTGGTGCTGCGGTGACTCCCGGAGGGTCTACTTTGAGCAGCCGCATTGACCTTCGACAGCCAATCTCAGTTTCTCTCTTCTTAGGCTTCTTCCTAAAGTGGGGACAAAACAAAACTCACCTTCATAAAAGTGAAATGGATTTGTGCATATTGTGGCATTCATGCCTAGGAATGTATCCCACAAATATAAGTGTGCACACAGCCATGCTGATTGTGATAAAAAGTCTAGAAACCTGGATGTTCTTCATGGGCAAGTGAAGGTGCTAAGACATAGAAAAAGAACAGAATAACATGCAGCCATAAAATATAAAAATGGGGGCTGAGCCCCGGTGGCATAGTGGTTGTGCCCGGGACTGCGGCCCACGGGCTTGGTAGTTCAAATCCAGCAGCGGCTCTCCAAAAGCAAGGCTGGGTAGATCCCATGACCAGCAGAGGGCAGTGATGCTCAAAAAAATAAATAAATAAAAATGAAGATCTTCTATGTGTGCTAATATAAAATGAACTCAAAATCAAGGTCCAGAACACTCTGCGCCCACTTCCATCACCTTTTGTTTGTTTTTGTTTTATCAAAAACATATTTATTCATACATGCTGGAAACACAAAAGAACATATAAAACTATTATCAATGGCTTCATCTAGGGAGAAAGTCTAGAAAACCAAAGTCTAGGAGGAGGGAGATAAACTTTATTGCAAAACCATTCTTTGTTTAAAAAAAAATCAAAGATATATCCCTATGTTTTATGTGCTTTTAGTAAATTAAAAAATAATCACCAAAAACATTCAGAAGCTCAAACTGTTTGTTTTTATTTTTATATAAATCATTTTATTGGGAGCTCTTACAAGTCTTACTAAAATCCATTTGTCAATTTTTTTTTTTTTGCGGTTTTTTTTTTGGGGGGGGGGTGGGGGCAGGCATCACTGCTCTCCGGCCGTGGGAGTAGGAGGCCCAGCCCCACTGCTGGAACTGAACCTCCGTCCCAGTGGGCCGCAGTCCCACGCACAACCACTACACCACCGGGGCTCAGCCCTCCATTTGTCAATTTTATCAGGCATATTTGTACATATATTGTCCTTGTTATTTTCTAGACATTTCCTTTTTTTTTTAAGGCATCACTGCCCTCTGGTGGTGGGAGTAGGAGGCCCAGCCTTTGCTCCTGGGAGCTGGAATTGAACCTCCAACCCAGTGGACCACACTCCTGCGCACAACCACTACGCCACCGGGGCTCAGCCCTAGACATTTACTTTCTTTGAGCCCTTGGGATCAGCTCCTTTCTTCCCCTCCCTCCCCAACCTTGTGGCCCCTTGATAGACTAGAGATTATTGTTTCCATACCTCACACCGATGGCGGTCTCCCTTCCTCCCCCCTGGAGGGATGTGTGTGGCTGTGTGCCAGTCACTGCCATCAGTACCCTCCTTCTCCACCTGGTCTCTCCCCCTACCCTTTTGGTATCACTGCTCCCATTCCTATTCCTGGGTGCTGTGTGTCGTGAGCTTGACCTCTTGCCTATCCCTATGTACATGTTCTGGTCCAGTCAGAGTGGGAACCAGCACTGGGGGCGTGACAGTAGGGGGGAGGAAGCCTCAAGGAACCAGAGGTCTCTTTCGTGGCCCACTGGTGCTCTACTGCACCCTGACACTCACCGCTTCCCTGTGACCACGAGGCTCTACCTTGACAAGAGCAGACCTTTGGTCTTTTCACCCTTAAAGAGTCACTGGCAGGTCCCAAGTGCCAGCTTTCTGCTTGGCAGCTGAGTGCTTGCCATTGTGCCACCAGGGCTCCTCTTTCAAATATACAAATATGCTCTATGTACTCCTTTTGCAGATGTAATCTATTTAATGGTTTCAAGAAATTAGTATCACCCATTTTATAAACGACGAAAGAGATTGCTACATTATCTATGGATAACAACACAGTTGCAAGTAGCTGAGTCACAACTTGAACTCAATGTAGTCAAGTTACAACGGTTGTACTCTTGTTGCTCTGTAAGTATCACATTAGTGGGCTGAGCCCCGGTGGTGTAAGTGGTTGAGTGCAGGACTGCAGCCTGAGGGCTTGGTGGTTCAAATACAGCAGCAGCTCTCAGGAGCGGCACTGGGTAGTGCCCACGCCCACCAGAGGCAGTGATGCCCAAAAAACAAAACAAAACAAAAAAAGTATCACATTAGTAGCATGAAAAGTCTCTGCACTAAGTACAGAAACACAGTCCATCTTGGCTAATAAAAATATGCAAATAAAGCTGGCACCAGGACTAGTGCTACCATGTTTCCACTATTAGTGATAGCCCTTTTCATATTCATAAAAACATGGTCATGATTAGGAGCTTAGTTTTTCTCATGCTAAGTGACCTATAATAGAATCAAACCCATCAGTTGAGCTGATTGAAATTTGAAATTTTATATTTTGAAATTTTATATTTAAAATTTTAAATATAATTTAAATTAAATTTAAATTTAAATATAATTTATAATTTAAAATATAAAATTTATATTGAAATTTTTTGTTTTTTCATTTTACATCAGCACTGCTAAAATGCAATGGAAAGAAATCAAGCTAAGAGGTAAATGCATGTAAACATGAGAAGTATGCCCTGGCCTTTGGGAGGCTCCTGGACCAATCTTGTCAGCACCTCTGTCTACCACATTGTACGTAGCCCAATCATGGCCCCATTCCTGCTCCAGTAACCCACCTCTAACTGTGCTTTGATCTGCTGCATATCATACATGTATGAGTTTTCTTTGACCTCTTGTCCTTTCTAAAGTTCTGTATATCAGCAAACCCTTGGACTCCATTATGACCTTGTGGCAATGGTCTCCCCGTCGGGATAGTCTGTCCCTTATCTGGATATGTCCCTAACCACAAGGCCAGCAGTTTGAAACCACCAGCCAGCCGCTCTGCCAGAGAAAGATGAGGCATCCTACTACCATCAAGAGAGAGAAAAGAAAGCAGGGGCAGGGAAAACGGACGCAGAGGTGACTGAGAAGCTCAAAGCTCTTTCTGTGAAGGCGGACAGTGAAGAGGCTTCTGGGACCAAGGCACCTGAAGGCGAGGAGGCCAAGGAGAAGGTGGAAGAGAAGCAATAAAATGGGCTTATATTAAAAAAAAAAAAAAAAAAAGTCAGTTTCTGAAACCAACAGGAGCAGAAGCATTCTGTCTGACTGGGTCATTATGAGTTGGAATGGACTTCATAGCAGTGAGTTTTGGTTTTGTCCGGATTAGAACTATAGTATATTTAAAATAAAATTAAATTTAACAGACATGCAGGTTGGACAGGTGTGGGAGAGAGGAGTATACTTGATAAGAGGATATTTCAAATGTGTATTTACCTTTGCTGTAAATATACCCATGAATGTGGTAGAGCATACAAGGGGTAATATTATGAAAACATCTTAGACATAACTAAACAACTTCAACTAATGAGTCATTGGATCTGGGGACTCAAGACCATATGCTCAGGGATTTATCAAGGTCAACTGGCATGACACAGTCCAGAAAGACAATATTCTACATACTACTTTGGTAAGTACAGTATAGGACTGTAAAAAGCTCACGAGCAGTCCTCTAAGGTGCAATTAATGGTTTCTCCCTGTCCAGAGGAAAGTACAGTGACAAAAACTGGAAACATAAGAAAGTAATTAGTCCAATTGACTATGAAAATATCAGTCTCCACTAGATGGTGCCCAGCTATCACTACCAATTGCTCTGACAAAGATCATCTTAGAAGGTCCTAGATATATTATAGAAGAAAAATGTGGAACAAAGCTGAAAATCATAAAAAAGACCAGACTTACGGATCAGATAAGGTTCCCAATGAAAAAGGAAGAAGGATAAGTGATGTTACATTGTTAGGGGTACAATCAAGGCCAAGGAGCTATATGAATATGATTTATTAAACAGATAATTATCTGCTCTGTAAACTTTTACCCATTCACAATAAAAAGTTAAAACTCAGGGCTGAGCCCCGGTGGCATAGTGGTTGAGTGCAGGACTGCAGCCCATTGACTTGGCAGTTCAAATCCAGCAGCAGCAAGGCTGGACTTCCCACTCCCACAAGAGGGCAGTGTGCCCCCCCCCCAAAAAAAAAAGGTAAAAACTCAGGGAAAAAAATTAACTTGGTAGAAAAAGTTTTCCCTCCAATTAGCAGAACAGTAAATATAAACACAATTCAGCTCTGGAGATTCCTTTATGAGAATTCCTATATTCCTTTATAAGAACTGCAAAGTTACTGGGAACTTCAAAAAGCTTGTGGAAAAACAATGAAAAGATAATGGAATTTTTCCACCAACACTTTGAAGCCTGCTTGCACTAAAAAGTAACTTTTTCCCTTAAAAGACTATATAGAGGGCTGAGCCCCGGTGGCGTAGTGGTTGTGCGCGGGACTGCGGCCCCCTGGGACGGAGGTTCAATTCCAGCTCCACAGGAGCAAAGGCTGGGCCTCCTACTCCCACCACCTGAGGGCCGTGATGCCTTAAAAAAAAAAAAAAAAAAAACACCAAAAAAAGACTATATAGAGATTTAATTGCACAGTGTCTGCCTTGTTCTTTAGTATACTAAAACAGTTTTTTAAATCATTTTATTGAGGCTGAGCCCTGAAGACGTAGAGGTGGTGTGCGGGACTGCGGCCCACAACGTTGGCGGTTCAAATCCAGCAGCAGCTCTCCAGGAGCAAGGCTGGACTTTCTACTCCCACCAGGGCAGTGATGCCACACAAAAAAATAAATCATTTTACTGGGGGTTCATACAACTCTTACCACATTGTATGCAAACCACATTTGCACATTTGTTGCCATCATCGTTTTCAAAATATTTTTCCTACTTAAGCCCTTCATATTAGCTCCTCATATTTCCCCTCCCTCCCTGCTCTCCCCTCTTTCATGGACCCTTGATAATTTATAATTATTATTTTGTCATATCACACATTGTGTGATGTCTCCCTTCACCCACATCCCTGTTGTCCATACCCCAGGGAGATTATATGTAGATCCTTGCAATTGGTTCCCCCTTTCTACTCCACCTTCCCTCCACCGGTCCTGAAGGGATCATCTGTCCTGGATTCCCCATGTTTCTGGTTCCTATGTGTACCAGTGTACATCCCCTGGTCTAGCTGTATTTGTACAGCAGAATTGAGATCATGATAATGGGGGGGAATGAAGCATGGAAGAACTAGAGGAAAGTTGCACATTTCACTGTGCCTTGACTGGCTTGTCATCTCCCCACGACCCTTCTGTAAGGGGATATCACTTCACCTACAGATGGGCTTTGGGTCCCAAATCTGAACTTCCCCTCATTTATAATGATATAACGTTTAGTTCTTTGATGCCTGATACCTGATCCCTTTGACACCTCGTGGTCACACAGGTGGTCTTGCTGCTTCTGAGTTAGATGGTCACTTGTTTACTTTTAAGCCTTTGGGGGGGGGGGCCATCACTGCCCTCTGGTGGGAGTAGGAGGCCTAGTCTTGCTCCTGGAGAGCTGCTGCTGGATTTGAACAGCCAACCCAGTGGACCGCAGTCCCACACACAACCACTGCACCACCGGGGCTCAGCCCTTTATTTTTATTTTATTAATTTTTTTTTTAAAGCATCACTGTCCTGGTGGGAGTAGGAAGCCCAGACTTGCTCCTGGAGAGCCTTTGAAGCCTTTAAGACACCATACACTATATCTTTTTTTTTTTTTTTTTTTTGTGGGCATCACTGACTCTGGTGGTCATGGGCGCTACCAAGCCGCCGCTGGATTTGAACCGCCAAGCCTGCGGGCTGCAGTTCTGCACTCAACCACTTGCGCCACCGGGGCTCAGCCCTACACTATATCTTTTGATAGCTAGGTACTATCAACTTTCTTCACTTTTATTTATGCACACATTTGTCTTCAGTGACTGTGTTGGGAAGGTGAGCATCATGGATTAACAATTTAATAGAAAAAGTGTTCTTGCATTGAGGAAGTACTGGAGTGGAGGTCCAATGCCCATCTGCTGTCTTAATACTAGCCCTATAAGTATATGTACATAGATCTATTTCCCCATCATCATATATAAATATATTTGCCTATTTACCTGCCTCTATTTAGACCTCTATAAATGCCTTTTGCCTCCCAGTTCTTTCCCCTATTTCCTTTTACTTTCCTACTGTCCCACTATCATGCTCAGCCTTCATTTGGGTTTCAGGAATTTCTCTGTTACATTACAATTGATCAATCCCTATCAGGCCTCTCACACCCACCTTATCACTGAGTTTGGATCACTTGGTGTTCCCTTATCACTGGGTTGATCAACACCACCTCTTTTCCCCCAACCTCCCCCCCACCCCCAACTCCCAGGTCCCCTGGAACCATCAGTCAGATTATTTTCTCCTCCAAACTGTTCATTCAGTACTGAAAAGCAAATTTCCCTTACAAGACCCTACAGAGATTTAATTGCACAGTGTCTGCCTTGTTCATTCATTTACTATACTAAAACATTTTTCAAGCTAAAAAAACAGTTCAGAAATATATCATGGCCCAAGTACTATAAACCAGATCTTTTACCTCTTGAATTCAGGTTGTCTCTTCTCTATTATTTCACGGAGTCTAGCTGCTGACTGCAATATACAAAACATGCTATTTTATAGTGACACAGCTTATATTTTAAAATATTGAGTATCTACTACTCTATATGGATTAAACTAAGATAGAATACCCGCTTTTGGTAGTGGATGTATACTAAAACATACATTTTCCCACAAACTTTGTGAAACCCCCTTTTACTATCAACAAGGTAAGTATATAACACTATCTAATATGCTAATATTTGGGTACATTGAAACAAGTTGCTAATGAGTTTACATGATTAAATATGCTATTTAGTTATATAAACTACTATAAACTAAAAATCTTAAGTCCTAATACAGGCTAACCTACTTTGATTTAGTTCCCAAAAAGCCTTTTAGGTTACACTTCCAGAAATCACTCATATCCTGTGAATTAAAATCCGAATTGGAAAACTTTATTTTCTGATGGATTTTCAATTGTTAATGGGAACAATTTATTTCAAGTACCTCAACCTACCTCTTTCCCTCCCCAAGATATAAATAAATACTTTTTTGAAGTCCTAAAGGTTTGGTATTTCTGGAGATAAGGGGGAAGAGGCCCTTCCTAAACCACATGCAAATGGTAACATCAGTTATAATGCTTATCTAACAGTATGCATCTGGCAATTTATTCTCTATAGAAACCCTATTCTCATTTATTCCAAGGGTCAAGATTTAAAAAGAGAAAAAAGCTTCCCCCTCACTCCTCCACTGCACTTCCTTCAACTCATGTCGAATGCTTTTTTTTATCTTCTCATTATAGCAACCCTATTTCTTTGAATCCAAGTCAGCCTGTCAAAGATGTCACTTTATGTATAACCAGGAAAAGAAGGCAAAGGTCTGCAATTATATTTTTATGATGTCGACTTCAGAAATATTAAACTTGTGGGGGGGGGGGAAGGTCTTAGACTCTACAGTGAACAAAACTTACTCCTAATTTTGGTCTCCCTCGTCTGATAATATTATTAGTGACCTATGTGGGAAGAGAAATAACTTCTTGGTTTTACCTCAGACAACTGAAGAGAAGCAAAAAAGTCCGCATTTTCTGATATGTTCTTTAGCCTCTTCCTTTCGTATGGTGACAATCCCGAGAAATCATCCTATAAAGTCATACACACCAGACATAATCCATGGCAAAAGCATTTCACAAAACCAGACTTTAAGTCTCTAAAGAAACACTACTTCAAATCCTCAAATCCCACCTCCCTCTCCATTCCATGGTGTACGACCAAAAAGCACAAAATTTTGCTTTCTAAGAGAGAGAACATTTGAATATGGAATCATCACAAGATATTTGTATAGTATTTAAATTAAGTAAGAAATTACCTTAAAAAAATGATCTGGTGGGCTAAGCCCCAGCGGCATAGTGGTTGAGTGCAGGATTACGGCCCACTGGCTTGGTGGTTCAAAACCAGCATCAAGGCTGGGCCTCCTACTCCCACCAGAGGGCAGTGATGCACCCCCCCAAAAAAATTTTTTAAATGATCTGGTATTCGAAGCAGTTTAGTATAACCTAATAAAAAATTAGTTCTAGAAGCCATTCACCGAACAATTACTTAAAAAGTTGATTAATCCATTGAAAAAGAAAAAAAACTGGTTGCTTTCTAAAAGTCTTATTCTCGTTAAACAAACAAACAAAAAAAACCTTCCAATAATCAGGGTAGAATAAACTAAAAATCCAGTATGACTCAAAAAAATCGGGGGGAAAAATGCTCCCAGCCACTGAACTACCTCCTAGCAACTGTCTGAGGTAGAATACACGGGCTACAGAGGAAATCTTCACGGAAAGTCACTGCCTCCTCTCTCTGCCACTGAGTAGCTGGTAGATTGCAGTCATGAGCATCCAGACAGGGAAAAATCCACCAGCAAACACAACAAATGTATAAAAGACCCAGGCCTAAAGCGGTCATCTAAAACCTTCCTAATCCCCTAACACAATGCACTGAAAATGTCCATCACCACAGCGAGAATCCTTCCACCATAGTGCAAAACAGCAATCTAATTATGCCCAAACAGCAGGCAAGCCCCGATTGAGGAATATTCTATAAAATAACTATCCTGTATGCTTTAATGGGTCAAGGTCATGAAAGAGGGCTGAAGAAATGTCAAAGATTGGAGACTCAACTCCTGACAACTAAGTGCATTAAAAAAGACATTAGCAAAAAAAATAAATAAATAAAAACTAAAAAAGAATAAAATAAAAAAAGACGTTAGCAGTAAAATCCTCATCAATTCTGAATTTTAGTTAACAGTATTACACCAAGGTTAATTTCTTAGTTTGATGAGGTTTTTTTGGTTTGTTTTTTTGGGGAGGGCATCACTGCCCTCTGGTGGTGGGAGTAGGAGGTCCAGCCTTTGCCCCTGTGGAGCCACTGCTGGAATTGAACCTGCATCCCAGTGGGCCGCAGTCCCACGCACAACCACTACGCCACTACGCCACTGGGGCTCAGCCGCTGATGAGTGTTTTATAGTTAAAACCAAAAGCAAACTCATTGCCATATAGTAGATCCTAAATCAAATGATCCTGAACAGTGTTTCTGGAACTTGAAATCTTTGAGGGAGCAGAGGAACACCTAGTGGGATTGAGCCCACCTGGAATAAACAGCCCAGCACCTCGCCCACAGCATCACCTGGATTCCTTGCTTTAGAGTGAAGCAGGCTATTAATATAAAGGAAACCTGAGTGAACAGTCTCCCAGAACTCTTGTGAGTTTTGCAACACATCTGGACGTCTAAAATTATCTCTAATATTTTTTTAATTAACTCTGAGAAATGCTTTACAAACTAAACTATAAAAGGGGCCGGAAGGTAAACTATAGAAAACTTTCCACTAAGTAAAATAAAATTCTTTATTTGAAGGACAAGATTTTTGACCATGATATGACAAGAGCTTCCTTCTAGGAAAGAAAAAGCTTATAGTATTGTTACAAAGCACAGGACAACACAGCCTAAACCATTTCATTCCAAAAAAAAAAAAAAAAGGCCATTAGTAAAAGATAAGAAAACAAGAATAAAATGTTGTAAAAAAATTTAAGCGCATACCGGGTATTTACATCTCTGCTTGATGGTCTGCAGTGCTACAACACTCACTATTTAATCATGTTCTAATTTCTGATTAGAAATAACTAAATCAAACTAAAATCTAGATAGTACCACCTAAAAGAAAATTAGTTCCCAGTGTCATACTATTAAAAAATTTGTGCTTTCATTAAAAAAAGATTAAACACATTTATTTGTTAATCTCACACACTCAGAATCTTGCAGACTAAGTAACCAGGACAGGCTTCAAAAAATTCATGGAAAAACTATGATATTCCTACTCCATTTTTCAAAAAATGTTTGGAGACCAGCATAAGCTACTTCAGTGTGTCACAAGATTCAGAACAGCAGGGGACTACCATTCTGAGAAACTGCTAATTCTATGCCCCACCCCAGATTTCTGAATGGGAAACGCTGAAGGAGGGGCAACTGGCTATTGTATTTTAACAGCCCTCTTGGTAATGCAAAATTAAGCTAATATATGAATTTAACCCTCACAGTAGTGATTTGCCTAAAGGCACAAATTTCCTAGGCTAGGTTCCTTTCAAACCCACCAGCCACTCCCAGGGAGAAAGGCTGTCTGCACACGTAAAGATTTAGTATTGCAAATCCTATGCTGAAACTCACGATTTGAAAAACCAAGAGTTGGAATGGACTTGGAAGTTTCTTGGCCTCACCCCCAGCCTGGTTCTTAGCTCTGGGGCAATAAAACATAAATCTCATTCTCTAAGCTAAGTGCTTCTCAGGTTATCTTCTTTACCGGGTCATATTCCCTTTTTGTAGTTAGTTTAAGTATTAACCAGGACATTAACACAAGTATTATGCTAGCCATAGGGGTGACGACTCCTTTGTCCTTTGTCTGGAAAGGTGAGCAAGGCACCAAAGAGAACGTGAAAACCCTAACAAATATGCCACGAAGGTCAAATATTCACGTATATATAAATGCATCTCAGTAAAGGCTGAGCCCCGGTGGCGTAGTGGTTGTGCGCGGGACTGCGGCCCACTGGGACGGAGGTTCAATTCCAGCAGTGGGGCTGGGCCTCCTACTCCCACCGCCGGAGAGCAGTGATGCCCCCCCCAAAAAATAATAAATAAATAAATATACATATATATGCACATTGCCTTAAGGAAAAAAAGTTTATGCAGTAGACTGAGTAGGAAAGGGAAGCAGAGTGAAGGTTATGTCAACTCTGTCACTGACACCTAATAACCAAGTACAATATTAATAACCAGAGTGCTCATTCAAATTTTTTAAATTATTTTTCAATGAAACGTAGATAAAATAACCTGAGCTAAAGAGACTCTTGATAGCCTTAGTTCAGCAGGGCCTCAAACTTCAATCAATAAACCCTGGAGTAAGGCAGGAAGGGAGTTCTTACCAGGTGCGATGGGGCCTCCTCATCGCTCTCTCCAGGGCTGCCTCCCGCGACTTCACCGAGCACGGCTGCCTCCGCAGCGCTCCTGCACTGAGACTTTTTACTCCCGGCATAAACATCGAAGGGTGACCTGGGCAGGGCGGTCCCTGCCCTCGAAGATGTGGTCTCCATCTTCAGGGTGAAAATCC
Organism: Nesogale talazaci; assembly: GCA_004026705.1. Lineage (NCBI taxonomy): Eukaryota > Metazoa > Chordata > Mammalia > Afrosoricida > Tenrecidae > Nesogale > Nesogale talazaci. The sequence goes on along the minus strand of PVJH01020402.1, from coordinate 1,003 downwards.
CTCTGCAAGTTTTCTTTATCGCCATCTTCTTACCCAGCATGACATCGCTAGACTTCTCTTCTTCTAAGATGTATTTCAGTGGAGAGGTAGCAAAGTGCTTCTTAATTGCTTTTTCTAAAAGTGTTCTTGGAATTGGCCTCAGAGCGACGTAAGGGTTGTTTCGATTTTCTTTATATTCAAGTACCTAGTCAGATCAAGAGGGAAATTGAGGATCACAATCTCAGCTCCTAAGGCTTTTCTCAGGTGCCCAACAGATGTCTGTAACCCAACTCACGGTCCCAACAGAAATCCAAGCTGACAGGCGAGGGGGAGCCACAAAACCTTGCTCTCTCATTCACTAAACTCGACGGAACCTCCGTGATTACTCCTTATTGATTATTGCCCAGAAGAGGAAGCCATGTTCAGCCTCTAACTTAGGAAACTACCCGAACTTTCAGCTTCCCAGCGACTCTGGAGCCAGGAAAACGTGCGGCAAAAGCAAATGCAGGGGCCAGTCCACGGAACCCGACACCACCATATTTCAAAGGTTCTCGATTTAAAAAAATAACTTAAAGCTTCCTCGACGCTAGACCCCTCGTTTGTCACAGAGGGAAATTACAGCAGGAAGCCCCGTTTGTTTGTTTTGTAAGCAACACCCCCGAAAAGCCCAGCAGACGGGGTGAAGTCCGAGGCGGCAGACTTGTGAGCACAGAGGGGTCCCGTGCGTGCCTTCCCGGGGCCGCGTCGGGCAGGACCTTCGAGAGGACCCACAGAGCGGGTCCGAACACCGGGACTGTCCACGCCACTCTCACGCTCACCTGGTGACTGCGTCTGGAAGCCGCCTTCCCCAGCGCCGCGGAGCAGGGGTCCAACATCTTGCCGCGGCTCAGCAGCCGGCGCTTTCCCGCTCAGATGCAGAGGGAGTTAGTGGGGTGGGGCTTGGCGGGAGTGGAGCCTAGAGGCGGGGAGGGTGTGGCTAAGGGGTGGGGTGTGGCTAAGGGGCGGGGAGGGTGGCGCCAAGGGG